>PVKN010002931.1:16310-39964 GCA_004027915.1 Capromys pilorides
CCAGAAAGAAATGCGATATGCTAATGATAAGGGGAGATTCCAGAACAGAAGGAAAACGTGAACTGTAAATGGAGATGGAAGAAAAACAGAATTTCAAGAGACATAGGCGGGGCGGGGTGGGGTGGGTGGGGTGGGGTGAGGAGGGTACAGAAAAAAAGGGAGGGTGTGCAGAAGAGCAGAGTAACAGTCGACGTGGGAAGAGGCAGTGGCAGACTCTTGGGCGGACTCCCAAATCCAAAAGCTGCTCACGGCTTCCCCATAAATCACCGGACTACAATACAATGGACTGTCCTTCGCAGCAAGCAGCACGTAACAAAGTGTCACCCAGCTGCAACTTTGGAGACCTAAGGCTCTGAATCCAAAACGAACAAAGCGGGCTCACAGCGGCTAATGACAGCCAGTGATGACTTTCACCCAGTGCCAGACTCGGCTGTGAAAAGACTTAGCCATTTCCAGTTAAGCAAACAGTCTAGCATTTCTCCTTCTTTTGACATTCCAAGACGGGGTGTGGCTGACCCCAGATCCGCTCGTTTCCAAGGTTGTAGATCTCTCAGCTCAGACCCGCCCCATCTGTTTTGGGGCGAGTCAGCTGTTTATCCGAAAGTAACATTTATTGCGCGGATCATTCCTGGAACTCGTAAAAATAAAGGAAAACCAACACCATAGAAGCATGCTTTCTGTCCTACTAAATGTGTCATTTTGCTTAGAAACAAACAGAAACCAGCACAACACTTTTCTGTCCCTTGCTTTCTCTGGGCAGGATTACTCTTCCTCCCGTCCAAGCAATGGCAAATGAAGGTTGCTAGCGCTTCTAACTTTCCCTTCCCTTAACGTGTTAACCCGAAGCTGGGTGTCCCTAATCGATCCCTCTGCAAACCGTTATTTGTGCGTGGCGACTGTGCCTCAGGAAACGGTGGCTCATTACGGCACCACTGGCAGTGGCAAGGAGCCTATTGCAATGGAATTTAAAACCCTCAAACTAGCACAAATCTGTCGGCTCCACTTCCAAATAATCCTGAACCCTGCAGTCAGCAGAACGGAAAACACTTTAAATCGCTGCTTCCAGCAGCCCAAGAGAACCTTCCCCAGACACGTGAAATGTTTGTGACTGGCACCGAGTGCCCCATTAAAGGACACTGTCACCTCAAATCAGCGGAAAAGACGAGACCAGCGACATAGATTCAAACAAAATAAAGCGCCACGCAACTTAAACTAATTAGCACAAGCATGCCCATCCTAAATATGAATAGCGTGTGCTCATCCTAGCGACAGAGAAATGTTCTAAAGTAGCGCGGCCACATTAAGTCACCGTCTCCGCTCCTCTGCACGCACCCCCTTCCCGCTCCAACCTCAGCACCCAGGCCCCGAGTGTCAGCACTGCAGGTCCCCACCTCTGCCCTCCTGATTTCCAGGAGCACCTCCCCACTCCTTCCCGGCCCAGCCCCCTCTCCAGGCTCTGAAAGGCGGCGGGGAGTTGGGACCAAGGAATTGGCAGGCTCCGTGTGGCGGAGGGCGGGGGGCGGGGGTGCGCTGCTGGAGTTGGTTCTTCGCAGTGACCCAAATTGCACAGAGCTCTTCCCTTAGCAGCGCCGGAGAGAGCACCCCCAGTCCTCCCACTCCACGCCCCCAGCCCCATCTCCCCCGAAAGAAAGCCTTGAAAACTAAGCGGGAGGAATAACTTGGGAGAACCATTTGAATAAATCACTTCAACTCACCTGGTTTGGGATTTTTCTCCCCACCCCAGGCATAAACAGAAATGATGTGCGAATGAGTCACGCACGCAAGGAAAGGTGCAGCGCTGTCCAAAGTCCAAGGGCTGGAGTCTGTCCCTGCCCCGGTGCTGCAGCTACTCTAAGCTCAGCTGGAGCGAGCGGCAATCGCTAGCCCAGCGGCAGCAGGGGGTGGGCAGATCGTAGCACAATGAATGCGGTGGGGTTTTTGCAATGACATCATCCCTCTGTCCGAGCAGCCCCAATAGCCATGCTCGCATGCGATGCATTCTGGGAATTGTAGTCTTCTGGTGCCCAGAGAGGACACCAAAGCGGTCGATAGAACTACAATACCCAAGATGCACCGGGATCGGACGCGCCCAGAGGGGAGCAGTGCAAGCACGGGCCGCCATATTAGGGTGCCGGGTGGCTCCGCGAAGCCAGTGAAAGTATTGGAGCGCGGTACTTTGGGGGCAGTTGTGCGGTAGGGATGGAAAGGTGCAGGGCCCGCCGATCGGACGGCCTTGGGGATCGGCTTGGGAACGGGGAAGGCTCCGAGAGAGCTGCTGATGGGCGAGCTGGCTAGGAGGCGGTAGCGCGCGGGGCCCGCGTGAGCCTCGGCCTTCAGGGCTTCCACAGGCCCCGCGCTCTTTTTTCTGACAGGGTCGGTTTGCGTCTGGGCTCGGGGGAGCAGGGGCGCGGGCCGCGGTATCACAGGGTCCCTTCGCCTCCCTCCTCGCGGACCCCTCCTCCTGGAGCGAGCTGCGCTGGCTTTGTCGTGTGGGGAGGAGGCGTGGAGGGGTCCCCAGAAATCGCAGCTGGAGGGGGGAAGAGCCGAGAGGAGGGACGGCGACAGGGACCTGCGGACCGGAAGGGACGAAGGGGCCTCGAGGCGTCGGCCGGTCCGGGAGCCGCCTCTGCGCGACCGGCGCCGGCAGCGAAGGCGGGCATCGCGGGGACGCTGGGCTCTCGCCGGCGAGCCGGCCCGGGAGGAGGCCGGGTGCTGCGGAGGCGCCGAGGCCGTCGCGAGGGTCGCCAGTTTGCCTCTTTAGTGTTTCATTTGTGATACTTCATATGCATGATTGCTTTAAAGCTTTTCGTTATTCGCTCAATATTTTAAGTGAACTGCCTTTTTCTCCACTTGCGTTATTAACACAGTGTTGTGTTTCCTTTACAGAATCTGTCTACGGTGTGAAAGGATGAGAAATGTCACTTTCCCCCCGAGTGTCGAGGGGGTTGAAAGGGCTGATACATGCGCTTGCTTCGTTTTTTTTTCCTCCCCTTCCGTTTTGTACTTTATTCAGATTACCCAAAATGAATAGGTTTGAGTCAGTGAGTGTACCACGCCTGTTGCTAATAAAACTTATGATTCAAAAGCCCTGCTGTCAAAGAAAGGTAGGCACACTGATTTTAAAAACGAGTAGTAGAAACAAACTCAGATGTAAGCAATGGTGGTTATGAAGTTTTTCGGAGACTACATCTATACGTCATGTTTCTGGGAACAGGCCACGAGATCGATGCTTTCCATTCTTTTGCAGTGGTAATATGTGACGGTAAGTATTGGAAAAGGAACAGAATGGTGGCTCTTCTTTCTAAGATTAAGCAGTGACCTCATTTTGAGTTACTGCTGAAGATCATTTCATAGGGAAAAAGGTACAGATTGCTTAGAAATCCTATGTGGAAAATGGTAGATGTATATAATACAATGATGTCTATAATTTGTCGTGTATTCAAGTAGTTGGAAGTTTTTCTAGCCTTATGTGCCACTGACAGCTAACTGTAAGTACATTAGGCAGATGTATTTAATATATTTTATAAGGATCTACTACTAAATTCTGTTTTAAAAAAGTTTTACACTTCTCTTTAGAAATGTAATTTGCATATTAATATTTGAGTTGGTATAAAAGTGGAATTAGGAATGCCTTTTGTAAAGCAAACTACATTTTTTCAATTGCAAAGGATGGGGCATTGATTATAACTTTGGGACATTGTGATATAATTTTAGGTAGTTCATAAGAAAGTATTAGTTTGTTTTAGTATTAATATTTCAATTGTTTTGAGACCCTCTGTAGTTCAAGCTGTCCCTGAACTCATTATGTAGCCCAGGCTGGCCTCAAACTCATTGATACTGACCTGCCTCTGCCTCCTGAGTGCTAAGAGTTGTACGCTGCCGTACCCAGCTGGGTCAGTTGTTAAAGGAAGACGTTTTTCCAACAAACATGTCAGGATCACTTACAAAAAAATTCTGCAGAGCCAGCAAGATGTTGGTTCAGTGGCCTAAAAGCACCTGCTTAGGAAAGCTTAGGCGACCGCAGGGACGGGGATTTGATCCCTGGCACCACATGCTGCGCTAGCCCACCCTCAGGGTAGGCTGAGCCAGCCATAATACAAAAAAAAAATTCTACAACTATGGGTGGGATTGGAGACGGTGGATACCTCCGCTGTCTAAGCACCTGCCTGGCAAGCACAGCACTTGGGTTTGGTCTGAGCATATAGGTTGGTTTTTTTTTTTTTTTTTTTTTTTTTTTTTTTTTTTTTTTTTTAATTCTACAAATAAATAACCATTGCCTGCCCCTCCCAGTGAATTGCCAAGTACTTTGAATTTTTAAAACTAGGTGAGTATGGAGGTTGGGTGAAAGAGTAGTTGTGGGCCAGCCAGATAGCTCAGTGGACTAATGGCTTAGGCAGAGCGCAACAGTTCGATCCCTGGCCTGCTGTGCTGGCCCCACCCACAGGGTGCACTAAGATGATTGAGACTGGGCATGGTGGCACATTCGTGAAATCCCAACACTTGGGAGGCTGAAAACAGAATCACTATGAGTGATCAGACCCTGTAGACCCTCTACCAAATACATTTTTTAAAAAAAAGAAATAGTAGTTATATTTTTTTCTTTTTTTGTCTTTTTGAGACAGGGTCTCACTATGCCTTTCAGGCTGGCCTTGAGCTCAGTTTTGTAGCCCAGACTGCTATCGAACTCACATCAATCCTCCTGCCTCAGCCTCCCACGTACTGGGATTATAGGCATGCGCCAAAACGCCTGGCTTCTATTTTTTGTTTCCTATAGTGCAAATAAGTTGTGCCATAAATTTTATTTTTATTGCTTATTTCTCCCGTGAATGAATCCTGAAAAGGCAGGCGTGAGGAATTCCCCACTTGAACAACTTACATGGTTTCATTTGTGGGTGAGGACATTGAAGGATGTGGAAAAAATATGAATGTTAATGTTAGCCATCACAGTATTGTGATTTACCTGGGGATTTCCAGGATGAGAGTATATGCTAATACCAGGAAAGTAATGGACAGAAGTGACTGGGCATGGTGACCCACACGTGTAATCCCAGCATTGGCAGGCTGAAGCAGGAGGATTGTGGAGTTGGAGGCCAGCCTGGGCTACATAGTCACAGCTGGCCTGAACTATGCTGTGAGACCCTGCCTCAAAAAAAAAAAAACTAAAGCTCAAAGCTGTGATAAAGTTATTATAGTTATTAACAAACTTTAAAAGAAAGTGAATTATCTAGGAAAAGGTTCAGTGATACCTTTTTAAATTATTTCTAAAGTATCTTTAACAGCTTTGTTTACATCCTAGAGTACACTCATTTCTTAGTTCATGAACTCAGTTCTCTCCATGATTTTGGTGACAAACCAAATTGTAAAACTGGACAAGAACCAAAACAAAAGTCCCTGTAAGTTCAATAAGGAAATGAGCCTAGCCATTGAATCTGATTCAGTTCTCATCCAACTCTGTTTGCTACAGAGTCATAGAATGAGTCAAGTGTGAACCAGTGTACCACTGTACTCTGGTTATATTTTTGGTGTCAGTAAATAGAGTATGTTTTAAATCATCTAATGCTGAAAGCTGTTATAAATCATCTAGTATGTTTCACGAATAAGACCATATATTGGAGTTAGAATTGGTTCATAATCACCCTACACACTAGTGACAAGTGGCACAGCTAACCCTGGGTCCAGTTTTCGTGTATGAACTCAGAACCTTGCGTTTGCCAGGCAGGCGCTTACTTTGCTGAGCCATCTTGGCTATGTTTAGTGTCTGTGTTACATTTCATTTATTTTATGTGTTTGGTGCAGGATCTCACTATGCAACCCAGGTTCATAGTGATCCTCCTGTTTCAGTCTCACCAGTGCTGGGGTTACAGGCATGTGCCACCACACTTGTCTTGTTGGCCAGCTCAGTGTGCCCCCAGACAGCCGGCACAGCATGCAGTACCAAGGATCAAAGCTGGGTCCTTGTGCTTGCCTAGGCAGGTACTTAGACCGCTGAGCTATCTCCACAGCCCTGTTCAGTGTCTTAATGCTGCCAGTTTTTTCTCCGTTTAAGCTTTATATTTTTATTTCCCCATGGCACCTTAAGACTTTAATTCCTTGGGCCGGCAAGATGTTTCAGCGGTCTAAAGTGCCTGCTTAGGAAAGCGTAGGCAACTGTAGGGACCATGGTTCTATCCCCAGCACCACTTGCTGCACCAGCCCTACCCCCAAGGCAGGCTGAGCCAGCCATAGTTTAAAAAAAAAATTAATTAATTCCTTACACTATGTTTCAGTGTATATTTTTACATTGAACTCTCAAGACAGTTTTAAAATAGTAATACACATGAAACGCTTTATATTTTAGGTTTTATTTTTTGCAGTATCCTGTGTTTCCGAGCTTTGGAGCACAGACTCGAGTGATCTTTCTGCCTCAGCTATTCTGGTACTACAGCCCCATTACACTCGACCCAGTGACTTCTGTTCTCTGACTGAATTTGATCTGTCTACCTTCGCAGTCCTCTGATGTCCTTCCAGCCATATCTGTTGAAGAATAAAAGCCCCAAGAGCACAAGCAGTGGGTTTTATTAAAGCAGCCTCAAACGTCAAAGCCTAAATGGGTTCAGTTTTAAAGAACGGAGGCACCCTTTGGAGGCCCTAGGAACAGACTGATTTTAGTGCTTTTACGTATAATGTTAGTAGCCTGGGTTCCAATAGCTTGAGTTTGAAATTTGAGTTTCTTTGTATTACAAAATTTGTAGTGTTATAATTCTCAGTAACAGCCTTCCAGTGGTGTTGGTAAGAATAAATCGGTAGAGGATTGGAAAATGGTAAGTTTATTGTGAATTTTAAGGTACTGAACAATATTAATATTCCCAGAGCACTTGGGACACAGAAGACAAGGATCGCCTGCAAAGGTGTTCCTTCAGTGTAAGTTAGGTTGTGTGACAAATTCGCAGTAAAATACAGTTTGATTTCTTTATTCTGTGAAAATGCAGGACAAGACAGAGCGGTACTGGGGAGTGAACAAAGGGCCTTAGCAACTACATCCCTAAGAGTCATTAAATTCCCAGACTGGCCTCTAACTTGGCTCCTCCTGCCTCAACCTCAGCCGAGATTAAAGACACCACTGCACCCCAGCTCGAGTCTCTTCTAGCCCAGATCACAGGGAATGTGGCAGGGTTGTTACCAAGGTATAGCTTAGAGCTCCACAGGTAGGGAAGTCTGGCCCTGTCTCCTACAAAAGTCACTAGTCCTTTTAAAAAATTATTACACTTGGGGCTGGCGAGATGGTTCAGTGGTCTAAAGCGCCTGCTTAGGAGGGCTCAGGCAACTGTGGGGACTGCGGTTCGATCCCCAGCACCACATGCTGCGCCAGCGCCACCACCAGGGCAGGCTGAGCCAGCCACAAAATGAATAAATAAACAAACTAACACAAGCAAACAAATAAAAAAAAAAGAATTATTACACTTGGGCTGGCAAGATGGCTTAGTGGTCTAAAGCACCTGGTTAGGGAAACTTAGGTAACCGCAGGCACCGAGGTTCAATCCCCGGCACCACATGCGCCAACCCCACTCCCAGAGCATACCGAGCTGGCCATAACAAAGTTTTTTTAAAAATTATTACACTTAAAAACTTACTAAAGCTTTTGGCTTGCCTAGGAGTGATAATATAAAAAATGTATTGCAGGTAATATTAACAACTTCCTGTTATAGTTACAACTAAGTATTCCCATATACTTAATAAATGGCCTTTATTGGTCATTGTTACTGGCATACTATTGTATCCAGAAGGTTCAAATGTGCTGAAGATTATTTTTACACTTGACTACTTCAGATGGTCTAAACCTGAGTCCTCGGGCCAAGGAGATCGCTCAGAATAAGCACTTGCCTGGCATGTGCAGGGTCAAGAGTTCAGTCCCAGTACTGCAAAAAAAAAAAAAAAAAAAGTCCTCATTCCAACTTTATTTACTTTGTATACTTTTCATGTTGGGTATTATTTATGTTTGTGTCCTACAATTGATTTGCTTTTTTCTTCCCCTCATTTTTTTTTTGCTGCGTTGGGGATACTTTATGAGGAGTTTCTCTTGCCTTTCTACCTGGTAGATTTTTCTTTTCCCGGATAAACTAGTAACGGTAATAAGCTGCTTAGTTTCAGTTACGAGGAGTGAATGAATCAGAATGAGGGAGAGATAGTACGTGGAAGATAACTTGGCTCCAAGAAAGACTATCAGAAGACGAGTTTGAAAGGGTTTTAAGATGAAAGAAGAATGAACATACTTAAATCTTGCTTAGAAGCCAGAATCTCGTTCTGTCTCAGGGCACTGTAGTCACTTCGCCCAGGGAAGCTGAGGATGCTCAGAGTTCTTCCCTGGCCTGAAAAGTGCCAGGAGATGAGAGGGAAGATTCAAAGTGCTCTTGTAACTTTGTCCATGTGATTTTCACTTTAGTACGATATTTTACTCTGTCGCTTACATTTTTCCAGACTTTCACAGTTGCCTGCTTAACCTAACTTGTAATTCTTCTGAACAGGAAAGAAGAAAACAGCAATGACTGTAAGCCTCTCGTAAGACATTGACTTCATTCTGTAAGGGTATTTGCTCTTCACAGGTTTATTTTTAATATAAGCCAGACCGAGCATGGACCCTCAAAACCACTTAAACAGTTGTGTTCGGTTGCAGGTTAGGTGAACATTTGTCGCTTCCCAGCTATGGTTGTCACTATCACCTATCTCATTGCTATCCTTGTACTACGTGAGGAATGAATGAGTGTGGGGAAAAAAGCACACGAGAAGTGACTTGAGGGTAGCAGAACTCCAGAAAGGTAATCCAGTTCTAACAAGGATAATTCTCCTTGAAGTTAGCCCCATCCCATAATGAGCTGCTTCTCTCTTTAGAGCTTTAACTGGCAGAATAGATGGAAAGAAATTGAAGCATTAAAATGTTGAGGATGGTTTTTTTTTAATATGTCAAAGGAAATTAGTGTTAATAAACACGGAGTGTAATTCAGTGTGCAAATCCTCACTCTGTCCATTCAGATGTGATTTATTCTCAAAGTATGCATCAGAAGGAATACCCTTAGCAGGCCATGGTGTCACATGCCTGTAATCCCAGCACTTGGGAGGCTGAGGCAGGAGGATCGGTGTGAGTTTGAGACCAGCCTGGGCTCCAAAAGTGAGCTCAAGGCCAGCCTGAACTGCATAGTGAGACCCTGTCTCAAAAAGGAATATCCTTATGTATTTCCAAGAAGTGTGACTGCCAGTCAAATTGCTCTCTGCTGTTAAGGTTGTCATATTTTGAACTATGGCTCATAATACAAGTCCCAGTTTGAATCCAAGTGAAAAAATCTAAACCTCAACTTTGTTGTCTGGGTATCACCAATCCCTAAAAAATGTTTTAGGTATTGTCCAGAAAGGACTCAAAACCCACAGCATAAAGGAAGAGAGGTTTATTTGGTGCCACAGTTTATAGCAGGTTCAGTCCATGGTCCTCAGGTTCCAAAGCAGGACTGCACAGCAGAGGAGGTGGGTCGTGGTGTGGAATGCCGGAACCAAGGATCAAGGGGGTGGGAGGGTTGCACCGGTCCAGGCTGTGCTTGCAGTGGTCCACTGCCAACCTAGTCACCTCTCAACAGCACCTTTAGCTGTAAGCTCAGCGGGATAACCTGGTGAATGTGATGTACCTGCGACCTGGTCAGACCTCAAAGCCCCTGAGAGTCCGCTAGTCTATTACCACTTCCAACTGGAAGGAGGGAAAAATGTGGGAACAGCCGATATGCTAAGGGGCAGGCGGGCGGGCCAAGATTGTAAGCTGTTTGGTACCACTCTTCACTGCTGAATGACTTAAGGAATTTATAAGTTAACCTGCATAGTACCTGCACAGTACTTGGAGTTAAAGAGGTAGACCTGGTTTAGCACCTAGACTGAAACCCAACATGTATGGTACATTGTAGCTTGAGGTAATCCTAGATTTTTAGTATCTTGGCTATCCAGTTAAAATACATTTAACAGTTTACAGATAGCTAGAAAATAACTGCAAGGATAATAGGGACTCACGTGGTACTAGGATGTTTGTATACTAGTTGAGGTCAAAATAGAACTGCAGGTGGGGCTAGGTGTGGTGGTACATGCCTATAATCCCAGCACTTGGGAGGCTGAGACAGGAGGATCAGTGTGAGTTTGAAACCAGCTTCATTATAAAAGGGAGGTCAAGGCCAGCCTGAACTGCATGTTGAGACCCTGTCTCAAAAAAGATTTTTAAAAAAAGTGCTGCAGGTGGCAATTTGCTTGGCATTGTCACTATGGTTGTGGACAGTTTGTTTAGTCACTAAGTGCTTTACCAATAGATACTTAAATCAGTACTGTACTATGTACCTTGAGCATGTTCATCGTCCTGAGACTTCAGTCTTAGGTTTTCCTAAGAAATACAGGCATTGTTGTATAGTGCAGTGGTGGCAGACCTGCCCACTGAGGGGCACACCGTCACTGGTAGGTGGCTTTAGACCATAGAACCAGCCTGTCGGGATTAAAATTACACTTGGCCAGTTGCTGCTGATCAGAAGCAAGCTAACCCCATACCTCGGCTTTGAGTTGCTATAAGAAATGAAGTTCTGAACCATAAGATCACTTTTTTTAAATTTTTTTTTTTTTTTTTTTTTTTTTGCTTGTTGTGTTTGTTTGTTTCTTTATTTATTCATTTTGTGGCTGGCTCAGCCTGCCCTGGTGGTGGCGCTGGCGCAGCATGTGGTGCCGGGGATCGAACTGCAGGCCCTGCAGTTGCCTGAGCCCTCCTAAGCAGGCGCTTTAGACCACTGAACCATCTCGCCGGCCCCTTTTTTTAAAATTTTATTTATTTATTTGTTTGTTTGTTTGTTTGCTTGCTTGCTTGCTTGTTGTGTTTGTTTGTTTATTTATTCATTTTGTGGCTGGCTCAGCCCATAAGATCACTTTTTGAGGCAAACGAAAAAAACTTTGCCCAATAATTTGCTGCAAATGTATGTATTAACTCTTGGCCAAGTGTAGGGCACATGCCTGAGGTAGCTGGAGGCCCACCTCCACTACATACCCTGTCTCAAAAACAAAAAAATTTGGGGGTGGGTACTGGGGGAGACATTTTTGTAAGATGCAAGGCTGTGTCCTCAGTTTTAACTGCTTACTAAATATGTGGCTTAGTGAATTATACTTTGTATGTAAATATTGTGTATATGTAAACATTTACGGTTAACTACGGGGCTCTCTTTTCATTAGGTGATGGTTTAAAGATTGAGGTGAGTATACTGAGTACCTTAAACAGCCCTTTTCGCGATCTGACCTGCCGGTGAATAACGTGAGTTCAGCCTGTCTGGCCTGCTTGAGTGTTAGATGTGCGGGAACACTGCCAACAGGTGGGAAGAGCGCGTTCAGAGTCAGGCCTGCGACTCTGCTCCAATTACTAGGGACTGGTGTCAGCTTGCAAATGGAGATTTTGAATCTGTTTCTTGATTTGCTTTTGTGGTACCAGGGATCGAACCTGGGACCTTGTTCATGCCAGTCAGTAGCTTATGCCACTGAGCTGTATCCTCAGCCCTTGAGTCTGTTTCTTTAACAGCATCAAGCACATAGTTTTCTATCTTTGATAGCAGGCTTCCAGTTTTGAGTCTCCCAGGATACATGGTTAGAATGCAAACTTGGGTGACATGTTGCTTAAAAATAGGGTGAGGGTGTTGAGTGGCTCAGCAGTAGGGTTCTTACCTTGCACAGGTCCTGACTTTGATCCCTACCCCACCCACCCAAAGAAAACCCAAGGGGGAGAACTGGCAATCTGCATATTTAGTAAACTCATCGTGTAATTCACCTTAATCCCTAATTTTACTTGAAAGTAGCAAAGTCTTGTCAGAATCAAACCTTCAAATATGTGCATCCTCGTATTTGCACTCTGGTACCTCTTAGGCTTGTGGCAATTCCAAGATATAGATGCTCAAGTTTTCAATGTGTTTCCATGTACACAGGTATTCAGTGAAGAATATAGTCCAACTACATGAGTGAACATTGTTCATATAGAAAAGTCATGTATAAAAGTTTTTTAGGACAAATTCTAAATTACATGGTCTGTTCCATGCTTCATTCTGAAGCACTAAAAAATGTTTCTGAGTAAGAAGCAGCAGGGGATGCTAGGGAGATCTCAGTATAAGCACTTGCCTGGTAAGTTCAAGGGCCTGAGTTCAATCCCCAGTTCTGCAAAAAAAGCAGCAGGGCTGGCCAGATAGCTCAGTGGACTGAAGCACCTGCTTAGGCGAATTTCGGACCCAGATTCAACCCCTGCCATGCTGCCGCCCCACCCTCAGGGCAGGCTGAGCTAGTGATTGAGACTGGGCTTGGTGAAGTACCCCTGTAATCCCAGCACTTGGAAGGCTGAAAACAGGAGGGTCACTACGAGTCTGATCTGTGTAGTGAGACCCAGTAGATCCTATACTAAATACATTTAAAAAAAAAAAAAAAACTACAATACTTTGTTAAAAACATCCAGCATATTAATGCTTTGGGTGTACAATTCCAACCAGTTCCAAATTACCTAATTATGTACCAACTAAATAGCAAAGGTCTTGGAGGTATAGAAGATGACTGGCCATGTAAGCTTTTACATTGAACCTTTTAAATGTCAAATTTATCAATTTAGTAAATTCTATTAATCTCTTCTAAAACATTTAGCCAGGCACAGTGATGGACACCTTTATTCCCAATATTCAAGAGGCTGAGGCAGGAGGACTGCCAAGAATTTAAGGCCAGTCTGGGGTACATAGCAAGACCTGTCTCAGAAATCAAAGCAAATTTAAATGCATAAAATGTAATGCATTTGATTACCAAGGGAGCCATTAATATTGAGTATTAAAAAATGATAATAAAATTTTGTGTAGAAATACATGTGCCTGCTAGATACGGTGCACACTGTAAGCCCACCTACTGAGGAAGCTGGGGTAGAGAACTAGTGTTAAAGGCAATCTGCTAACTCAATGAGAGCGTATCTCAAGATGATAGGTAGGTCATCAGTACAGCACTTGCCTAACATTTGTGACGCTCTGGGTTGGGTCTGCAGTACCACAGAAGTACACTGGGATTTCAGGCCTGTGCCACTATGCCCAGTCTCAATCACTGTCTCCGCCCCGGGGAGGGAATGGCACAGCAGGCCTGGGGGATGGAACCCTCCGCCCCGCGTCTGCCTGAGCAGGCACTTTAATTATTTATCTATGTTATGGCCGGCTCAGCATGCCCTGGGGGTGGGGCTGGTGCAGCATGTGGTGCCAGGGATCGAACCGCAGTCCCTGCAGTTGCCTAAGCCTGCCTAAGCAGGCGCTTTAGACTGCTGAGCTATCTGACCAGCCTTAACCTTTCTTGAAGATCACTTTTTTATCTTGGACAGAAGACTCAGGTGGAGTCTCCCAGTACATCACAACCCAACTGTTGACAGGCACAGGTAGAGAGGGTCATGTATTTTATTTATTTATTTTTTTTAATTTTATTTATTTATTTATTTGTTTGCTTGTTGTGTTTGTTTGTTTCTTTATTTATTCATTTTGTGGCTGGCTCAGCCTGCCCTGGTGGTGGCGCTGGCGCAGCATGTGGTGCCGGGGATCGAACTGCAGTCCCCGCAGCTGCCTGAGCCCTCCTAAGCAGGCGCTTTAGACCACTGAACCATCTCGCCGGCCCTGTATTTTAGTATAAATGTGTTGATAATTCAGCTCCATGGCGTCATGTGTGTAATTCCAACCTCAAAAGCCGTTAGTGTAACATAGCAGTTGATTTTCTAAAGGAAACCTGCAATGGCTCCAGGATGACCTTTTAGTGCATGAAAGCGCTTTTTTTTTTTTCAAACCTGATTTTTTTTTTTTTCATTTTATGTATTTAGAACAAGCTCAGTGATCCTCCTGTTTTCAGCCTCCCCAGCACTGGGTTTACAGGCATGCACCTCAACACCCAGACTGTCACCAGCTCAGCACGCCCCAAGGGTGAGGCCCGTTCTAGCATGTGGAACCAGGGATCTAATCCTGGTCCCTGCACTCGCCAAAGCAGGTGCTTAGTCCACTGAGCTATCTTGCTGGCCCTGGAACCTGATTATTTATAGCAGATTCAAAGAAAATACAGTTTTATCAAGGGATGTTCTATCCTCAGATTAGTATGCAATTAAAATATTTAGTATAAAGCATATGTAAAAGATAAAATACAGTCAGACCATTTTTAGACAGCTCTGATATGTTTTCCAATGACCTTTTATCTAATGAGGTTTACCACTGTTGGCCACAGCAGTATGAAATTATGTTAAAAGGCCTCTTATATACTCGGGCACCAAGGTTCATAACAGAATGTTAAGCGGCTTCCATAATTAGGCTGGGCTTGATCTTTCCCTCCTCTGTGCTTTTTATTTTCTCACCTTTGTTTTTGTACTAGTAACTATTAATAGTATATGACCACTTAGTCTTAAATTCTTTTGAAAACTGGGATTATATTTATTTTCACATTTCATTTTGTGCTTGAAATAAAGCTTTTGTTTCTTCAGCAAATACTCACTGGGTACCACTAGGTGTCAGATAATACACTCGGTGGGTTCTGGGGAGATGGTGATCTAAATAGGCATGTGTGGGACAGTGGGACAGTCTTGTGGGGAGAGGCAGAAAAATAGAACAAGCCCAAAATGAGGCAGGGCCATGTGAATATTGAGGTGCTAATGGAGTGCCAGAGCTATCAGTGTTACATTTGATGACCAAGTGAATCAAATGGGTGCATTAGCATGAGGAACACACAAACGTGTGGAGTAAAAGCTACGTAGGAGCGGCGGAGATAGCTCAGGGGCACAAGTGCCTGCCTGGCAAGTACAAGGTCCTGAGTTTGATCCCCGGTTCTGCAAGAAAAAAAAAAAAAATACATAGAAATCAAATGATGTGCCAGCAACATAATGAGAAAGAAATATTCGACTCCAAGGAAGCTATCAAACAAAATCCTTTCATCCCTGTGGAGTAAGACCCGCAACCTCTGACGTCAGTCGCCTTGCCATTACTCAATCCAGTTTTTGTTTTAGAGTTTGGGTTTCTATGCCTTCTAGTACCCAAAAATTTCAATGTCAAATCCCAGCACTCAGGAGGCTGAGGCAGGAGGATCATTGGGAGTTTGAGACCAGCCTGGACTACAAAATGAGCTCAAGGCCAGCCTAAATGTCATAGCAAGACCCTGTCTCACAAAAAAATAATTTTTTTTACTGTCAATCTTAATTGTTGGGACCAGGGAGATAGCTTAGGAGCACAAGTGCCTGCCTGGCAAGTGCAAGGTCCTGAGTTCGATCCCTGGTTCTGAAAAAAAAATTCTCTCCAGCCCCTATTTCATTGATTTATTATTTATTTATTTTTGTATTTTAGGGAAGGGTCTACAGGGTGTTCAGGGTCTCACTACTAGCTTCCCAAGAGCTGGGATTACAGGCTTGCCCCTCCTTGGCCAGTCTCAATTGCTGTCTCAGCACTTCCCGAGACTAGGCTGGCATGGCAGGCCTGGGGATCGAACCCTGGCCCCCCTGTTGAGCTATTTGGCAGACCCTAACCTTAATCTTTTTTTTTTTTTTGGCTGGCTCAAGCTGCCTTAAGGGTGGGTCTCATGCTCCATATGGAGGTGGGGATCAGACCACAAATCCAGTGCCTCAGTGACTGCCTAATTTAATCAACTGGCAAGCTCCCTAACCTTAATCTCTTCTTTTTTTATTATTTTCTTTTTTCTTTCTTTTTCAGTACTGGGGATTGAACTCAGGACCCTGTGCTTGCCAGGCAAGTGCTTATTCTACTGAGCTATCTCCCGGCTCCTTAACCTTAAGAATACAGAATTTTCTGTTTTAAAGCAACTAAAATAATTTTCAAAAACATCTCTCCAATTTTTTTTTAAAAAAAAAGGTCTCCCCCAATCAATTTGCCTCAGTGATTAAATTTCTAACATTAGAATGGTACTTTCTAGAAGGCCGTTACATCATTTGTGGCAGTTGCCCCTGTATAGGAAAACTAAGGAGGCACAAATAGGCCAAGGAGTTACTTTTCCCACCTTTTTAAAAAATTTAGCCGGGCATGGTGGCACACACCTATAATCCCAGCGCTTGGGAGGCTGAGGCAGGAGGATCACTGTGAGTTTGAGACCAGCCTGGGCTACAAAAGAGAGCTCAAGGCCAGCCTGAACTGCAAAGCGAGAACCTTTCTCAAAAGACAAAAAAAAAGTTCATTTTTAATTTTCTACACAGTAACTTGCGCTTCTGTAGCTTTAACAAATGCATAGTCATGTCGCCACCACCTTAGGTACAGAACAAACCCATCACCCCAAGTTAGTACCTCGTGCTCCCTATTTATATTTTCTGTGGTTAAAAGCAATACTTTTTCAGGAAGGAATGTTTAAATGTTCTACGTACCTTTATTTTTTTTTTTAACTTTATATTATGGTTGCCTCAGCCTACTGTGGGGGGTGGGCTGGCACAGCATGTGGTGCTGGGGGATTGAGCCACAATCCCTGAGGTTACCTAAGCTTGCCTAAGCAGGCGCTTTAGACCGCTGAGCTATCTTGCCAGCCCCCCTTTATTTCTTATTTAAAATATCTTTTCGGTTAAGACAATGCCTTTCCTAATAGGCCTTTGTGGAAATACCCAGAAAGTGACACTGTTAGTAGTCAACAGCAGCTTTGTAGTTTAAGCTGTTGACAAGAATGAGGAGTCACAGAAGGCCACCGAGTCTGTACTGGGTTAGACAGAGAAGAGGGCGAGGGTCTGGGACAAGGCTACCCGATTGGCAGCGTGCGCCGCCCGAGCTGCACTAAAGGAAGAGGTGAGCGCCCGGGCGAGTGGCTGCATCAGAAGCTGAGACCTGAGATCGCTGATGATGCTGCTGCCAAGAACGTGTTCTTGAGAGTCACCTGCCTTTGTGCATCCCAGTCCCATCACCTGTAACAGAAAGGTTCCCCTAAGTGTATTCTAAGGTCCATTTCAGTGTTCTGGAACTACAGGCAAGACACTGGCTTATGCATTTTGTTTCTTTAAGGTTTTGTCCTCCAATTTGAACTGGAGAGGCAAATTCCTAGGTGACATAAACCAAATTCTAGCGAGCCTTAGTCTTTTCAGACTGCATGTATTCGATCTCAGAAATTGCACAGGAAGTCCAGTGTGGTCTGAGGTGGTGCCTCTCCGACCCTTGGCCCTCTCACAGCGGGACTGTGCGTAGCAGCTCTTGCATCGTGTGGACATCACGAAACCTGCTAACCCTCAGCAGAGCTCCTTTAATGCTGTCTGTGAGCGGGAAGCCCTTATTTCTCCAGTTTTATATTGGTTGTTGGTTTTACTAGCCAGTATTCGTTCAGTACCGTATATGGGTCAGAACTTTTGGCATTTCAGTTATGTTACCTAGGAAATTCATAGTGCTGGAAAATCAAACCACGCTTCCTGCTGACACCCTGCGGAATGTACTCCAACAATAAGGCTACCTTGATAAAAACCGACATGAGGGACCACCCACTCAGGACCCCCTCTCCTGACCCTCTCTCAGACAGGAGCTCTCTTTCCCTCAATAAATACATTCTGGGGGCTGGGGAGATAGCTCAGTAGAATAAGTGCTTCCCCAGAAAGCACAAGGGCCTGAGTTCAATCCCCAATTCCGCAATAATTAAGTTCTGTTCATTAAAAAAATAACATGCAATAAATCATAATCATTCAGAATATCTGTTTTTCATGGCATCGTTACTATGTCAGCAGAGAAAGCACAGTGTTTCCACAAACTGTTTGCTGGACACTTTATAACTAAGATTTTTTTTCATACTGTCTAAGAATATTTCTTACTAATTTGAGTCTGTGGACCTCTTAGAGTTTTGTAAAAGCTATGGACCCATCTACAATGTCACCTCGTCCACTATTTACCAAAGGAATGCTAAAACCTTCTCCTTAGCCTAGCAATCCCTGGATCTGCATTTGTACAAAACCTGTCTTTTTTTTTTTTTTTTTTTTTTTTTTTTTTTTGTGGGACCAGGGTTCAAACTCACGACCTTGCCTTGCCAGGCAGGCATTTGTGCCACGGAGCTACCTCCCCAGCCCCAAAACCTGTCATTTTTTAATGTTTGATGCTCCTGTAGGATCTGTTACATGTCCTAGTTTAAGAATTCAGCCCTGGAAGCCTGCAGGGCAGCTAGAAGCCTCTGCTCATCGACAGAGTGTGCTGTATAGTGCCACAGGGGTTATAAATTCTTGATAGACGTTGGGCGAAGAGCTCCGTGCCTCCTGACCACCAATGGCCACATTCAGCTATACTTTTTAGTAGCCACTGTTACGGATTGTAGCAGGCTGTAACATTTCTCTTAGGTACGCTAGTGCGTGCTAGAATCGCAAGATCAGCTTTGTATATTTTGTCAGCATTGCATACATCTAAACTTTTGTAGTTCAGATTTTGTGATTTTATAAAGAATTTAGTTTGTCCCAAAGTGTATCTCACAGGACACTATTCTTCTGGTTTTCTAGGTGGAATTGTTCCTAATTCCTTTTTATCCACTCACCATTCAGAAACTCACTTGGAACTGTGAGACCAGTGTCCCTATCTATGAAATTTTAATTAGGTATAGAGAGATGTTCAGAAAAACCAGAAAACACACCAAAAAACCCTGCTTGGTCATAACAGAGAAAAATGATGTATAGAACAAGTATTCTAAATAATTCCAGAAGTGTATGAAAATTAGCCTGTTAAGTTGTCAGAGCCAGTCTGGTTGGAGGAAAACTGCCGTGTGCACTATGAAGTTTTCTAACTACCTTGCTATGGTGTCTTCTGGCCAACTGCAGTCTAACAGCGCAGCTATTTAGTTGCTCACCTAGCCTTCAGAAGTGGTTTTCCTTTTGGACATAACAGCAAGATCACCTCAGACTTATGATGGGAGAAACCCAGGCTGTCACTGCCACTGTTAAAGCACAAGGGACAGGGCCTGTAAGGTAGTGCAGCACCTGCTTAGACAAGCGCAGGGACCTCCCTTTGGTCCCTAGCACCACATGCCGTGCCAGTCCAGCCTCCAGGCCACAGAAAATAATATTAATAATAATGTTTAAAAAAAAAAGTACCAGGGACAAAAGCAGTCCATTGATCAAAGGGATGAATGTTTCGAGCACTTACTCGTGCCCCAAGCTTTTACACTGTCACATAAACTCCCCAGGGGTGAGTGCCAGCGATCCCTGTGTCCACCTGCCCCGAGATGCTGTGGTGGCTGATGTCTGAGTGAACATCAGTCAGGGAAAGCACGCAGTCTTGCAAGACCATTGCCTGTGTTTCATTCATGTGTGTCTTTTTTTTTTTTAATGGCTGGCTCAGCCTGCCGTGGGGGTGGGGCTGACGAAGCATGTGGTGCCGGGAATCGAACTGCAGTCCCTGTGGTTGCCTAAGCTTTCCTAAGTAGGCGCTTTAGACCGCTGAACCATCTCACCGGCCCTCATTCATGTGTTTCAATCTTTGTAACAGCTCTAAGATTCTGTTAATACTGCTTTCCACAATTTCCTAATAGAAAAACTGAAACTTAAAGATAATAGGCAAATTCAGTGTCCTAGAGTATGCCTGACTTCCCAGCCAGCTGGAGGACCGCTTGAGCCCTGGAGTTCAGGTCCTGCTATTGAGAGACCACCATCTAAAAAAAAAAAAAAAGTCTAGGCAAATTGCACAATATTGCAAAGCGAAGACTTTGACCCCTTTCTGATTTAGCTGCCAACACTCCCAGCAGAATTGCTGATCATCATCGTCGCTTATGAAATAAGTGTCCATGCGAGGTAGGTGATGAGCTTAGGGGAATCCCTGTGCTCCTTCTGACAGATGTGACACCTTTCCCCTCCAACAGGTTTGTGTGTGTGTGTGTGTGTGTGTGTGTGTGTGTGTGTGTGCGTGGTGAAAACAGGCAGGAAGGAAATCGGAGGCTGAAGACAGCAGAAGCAGCGTGCACCCGTTGAAGGACTGCTTATGTCTGAACTTTGGCCGTTCTGCTGGCGGGCAGGCCACGTCCCAGGCAGGCTGATTTCTGGGCTATCTGCTTCCAAGGAGCTGATGCGGCCCTGCTGCACGTGCTGTTTTTCTCAGAAGACCTGGTTGGGTGGGGTGGAGACAGGCTGGTCACCATGAGGTGGGTGCAGAAGCCCTGGGAAGCTAAGTGTGCACACCTTGTGATGGGTTTGGCCTGCCCTGAGCAGTTAAAAACTGGTATTTATACACTAAGTGCTCTGTAGTACACTAGGTAAGTACAAAAACCTCTGTTCAGTCGTGGCCCCACCGTTCCGTTGTGCGTAAGTTGCTAGGTCCTCAGCGTTCTTACGTGTGGAATCGGGGGTTCAGCAGAGCTTGCTTCAGATGGTCGGCGCGAGAAGTGAATGGACGAGTGGACGGCATCTGCCTAGCACGCAGCTTAGTTAACACTCCTGGAACGCCAGGCGTTATTCCGCGAAATGCATATTTTGTAGGAGAAATCCAGGGCTTACACAAAATAAATGCTTTATTTTACCTATATATTCAAAATGGTATTATGTGAGATAGAATAATAAAAATAGCAATAACTTCTGTTGAGCACCTAAAATGAGCTGAAGGGCAGGGCGTGGTGGTGCACACCTATGGTCCCAGCACTTGGGAGGCTGAGGCAGCGGGATCAGTGTGAGTCTGAGACCAGCCTGCGCTACAAAAGTGCACTCAAGGCCAGCCTGAGCTGTATAGCGAGACCATCTCAAAAAGACCAAAAAAAAAAAAAAAAAAAGCTGAATTTTTAAAAAAATTACCTGGGCATGGCGGCGCACACATGTAATCCCAGCACTTGAGAGGCTGAGGCAGGAGGATCGCATGTTCCTAGCAGCCCAAGGAAGTACTTTCACGCTTTACAGATGAAGCCATACGATGCTTTAGTGCCTTGCCTCAGCTCAGAGAGTCTGCACCGTCTAACCCTACACCTAGTGTGCAGCACCTGTGTGCTGCAGGTAGGTCAGAGCTGCGAGCAGCACGACAGCAAGGCTGGATGTCACCGACCGCAGGGCCTCACGAGTCCTCTCGGTCTTGGTCCAGAACTGAGCAAGCGCAGCATATTTACTGAGAAGCCTGAAAGTGCCAACCCGAGACGAAGGGCAGCGCAGGAGAAGCTCACTGGGTCAGCAGACCCTGACCAGTCACGTGTTGCAGGTAGCCTAAGACTTTTAAGGTACACGCGATTTCCTCCTCTGGTCTCTTAAGATAGCTCTGAGAAAACAAACAAGATTGTTCTGACCCTACAGTTTGTTACCAGGTAAAACATCCTCTTCTTCATTTTCCCCAAACTTCATCCTCGGAGACCTATTATGAATCCTACAGCACCTGCGCGTGTTTCTAAGCAGGGAGATGGACACATAAATGCACGTCCTGTCCAAAGTGTGCTCGCTGGGGGCCGGGGGCTGGGGAGATAGCTCAGGGGCACAAGTACCTGCCTGGCCAGCGCAAGGTCCTGAGTTTGATCACCAGTTCTGAAGAAAAAAAAAAAAAAAAAAAAACCTGGCTCGAGATCCAAAAAAAATTAAAGGGTGGGAATGTAGGTCAGTGTGAAGGCCTTGGATTCAGCTCTCAGATCCACAGCGTGTGGGCGTGTGTGGACACGCACACCTGTAAATCTCTTTCTGAATTGCAATATATCACTACATCCTAAAGGTGAAAGAATCTCCATTTATACTTCCCATTACCTGAGGGACAAGTGCGAAGATGCCAGCCTCAATCCATATTAGTAAAGCTTAATTTTGTGAGGGTGACACATATAAACAGAAGTTAGAAAATTTCTGACCACAGCCCCATGTGTCTCTTGCATATCTCTGACACACTCTGTCCTGGAGGTCAGGGTCTAAGTAAGCAACAGGACTTATAGCAGAAATTAAGGATGGCCAATTCCATGTGTAGCCATGGCTGGTCTAGGGTAACTTATGAACGACAGAAGAGTACGGCTCGCTCCTTCCTTCCTTCCTTCCTTCCTTCCTTCCTTCCTTCCTTCCTTCCTTCCCTCCCTCCTTCCTTCTCGGTACCAGGAATCAAATTCACGACCTCATGCTTGCCTCATGCAAGCACCATGCCACTCAGCACTATCCCTAACTCATGATTTATTATTAGGAAATCAGCAAATGTGTGGCCTGTGCATGTGACATGACAGACATTTTTGCCACGTGCTTCAAGGAAATGTTACAGGTTTTTAAGAAGGTGAATTTAGATTTAGTCCCAGCTCGGCTGCTTGCCAGTTATGCATGTTTGAAAAAGTAACAACCTCTTTAATATCTGAAAGATAGCCGGGCGTGGTAGCACATGCCTGCCATTCTAGCACTCAGGAGGATTGTTGGGGAGTTCGAGACCAGCCTGGGCTACAAAGTGAGCTCAAGGCCAGCCTGAGCTGCATAGCAAGACCCTGTCTCAAAAAGACAAAAAATAAAATAATCTCCCAAAGATAGATGATTAGTGTTCTGCCTTCCTCACTGAGAAGAATGCAACAAGATGACATTAGACCCTCACCACATGCGCAGATATGCGGAGTGCAGCTGTTCACAGCCTGAAAGGGTCCTCGTGGGGAGAGGCTGACCAGGCCCTGAAACATTCTTCGTTTCTTCCTAACTACACAGAAAGCTTGCACTTCCTGGCTTCTGCGGCAATTAAGCCCAACCACATCACTGTGTCCTAACTACTGAAATATGGGCAGAGTGTCCAGGTCCCAGGAGAGAGAAACACAAAGAAACAAGAACTCCAGCCCCATGAATCTTACGTTGTACCGGGCAAGTGAAAAATTGTACCACCAGCTGAATTGACAGGGAAGTTGTAAGAAATACTCTAAAGGAAACACACAGGAAAACAGCAACACACAAGCCATTAGGGACAAAGGCAAACAGTCTGTGGTTCTCTCCTTAGAATTATTTCCATGAAAGCCGAAGGATGAGAGGGAGTCAGGTCACGTGCAAAGCGCTTTCTGTGCGGAGGGAGCAGTGGGCGCAAAGCCTCGGAGTGGAGAACAGCTTGGCCTTTTAGAGAAACCAACGGGCTTCAAAATGGAAGTGGAGCACCAGGCAGAAGACAGATGAAGGGGGTCAGTAGTCTAAAGCAAAGGACTTAGGTTAAGTAGAACTGACTAGGTGTGGAAGCGCTCACTGCGTCCTAGGCATTGTTCTAAACAGTGGACGTGCAGCAGTAACGAAACAGAGGCCCCTCCCTCTTGAAAGTTTGTCCCACCGGCACCGAGTTTCCAGCTTCCGCCACTGACCTGGGGCCTTCTGAGTACAGATCCTTGGAGCAGCCTGCAGGAGTCCTTGTCACGGGACCTTGGACGGCTGCGGGGCGCTGCCAGGGGCTCCAGGGCTCCAGCTGGACCCGTGCAGGTCGTTATCATGGGATCCAGGCTCTCAGCTGGGTTCTTTTGGTCTTTAGTGTGTGGACAGATTTCCTGCATTCTCTGTGTACATGATTCTTTGGGTGACTACAATAAATTAATCTTAAAAATTATGTTTCTTGGGGCCGGCGAGATGGTTCAGTGGTCTAAAGCGCCTGCGTAGGAAGGCTCAGGCAACTGCAGGGACTGCAGTTCGATCCCCGGCACCACATGCTGCGCCAGCGCCACCACCAGGGCAGGCTGAGCCAGCCACAAAATAAATAAATAAAGAAACAAATAAACACAACAAGCAAACAAATAAATAAATTAAATTAAAAAAA
>PVKN010002932.1:0-39878 GCA_004027915.1 Capromys pilorides
TTTCTACTTACATTACTAGCTTTCATAGAATACTATCTAATTTTAGCATTAGAATATTTACAGTATTAGTCATGAATATTTTAATATGATATATTGCAATGCTGATATTCCATTTAATACTATTTTAATTCTGACAATATTGAATTCTGTGCATAGCTGATTCTAAACTCACTGTTTCCTTTGTCCTTTCATTCTCTGCATCTCTTTTTTTTCTTCCGGTAGTGGTCTTACAATTTGTTCTTAAAAGTAAGACATTATGATTTTTATAATCAGAATTCAAGCAATTTGGATATAAAGTGAGATTTTGTATAAACCTGGATAGGGATTATTCTAAATTTTATGATTGTTTTAAATGTTTCAGGCTCTGGGAAAAAAAAAAAAAGCTGCTATATTAAAAACAGCATGGAGCCAGGCCATGGTGGTGCATGCTTATAGTCCCAGCACTTGGGAGGCTGAGGCAGAAGGATTGGTGCAAGTTCGAGACCAGCCCGGGCTACAAAGTGAGCTCAAGGCCAGCCTGAACTGCATAGCAAGACCTAGTCAGCATGGCATGTGGTGCCTGCCTGGTCCCTGTGCTTACCTAACCAGGCACTTAGTCTGCTGAGCTATTTTGCCAGCCCTCTTATTAACCATTGTTAATCTCCTATTATTGTATTTTGAAATTCTTTATCATTTTTATTGTTTTTTTCTCTTTAAATAAAACAAAATATCCTAAAATGTTTTGAAACTGTTTCAATGTTATTTCTTAGTAAAATAAAAAAATAAAAAATAATAATTTTTAATAAAATAAAAAGGGGCATCTGAATTGGACAGACACTTCTCAGAAGAAGTATAAATAGCAAATAACACATGAAAAAAAGTTTAATATTACTGTCATTCAAGATATGCAAATTAAAACAACGCTGAGATTCTATCTCACCCCCAGAAAGAATGGCTGTCCTCAAGAAAACAACCAATAACAAATGCCAGCGAGGCTGTGGGAGAAAAGAACCCCCCTACTCTTGTTGGGGTGCATACTGGCATAGCCACTGTAGAAAGCAGTGTGAAGATTTCTCAAAAACCCCGGGCCAGAGGCCCCATTGGGCCCAGCTATTCTCCTTCCTGTGATCCTCCTGGAAGCATCGAACTCACCATGCCACAGAGGTATAAACACCAGTGTTTACAGCAGTACATTTTTAATACCAAATTTTAGGAAGGAAGGGAAAAGGAAAACAACACAAGATAGTTATACTATTAGCTTCTCTTCGTCCACTGAAAAAAAAGATGTATTTTTCTAATATCATTTGGAGAATTTTTATGCCTGTATCTTGTACTCTGAGTAACTACTTTGAAATTAACAACACACAATGTATTAACTATTATTATTCTCCTATTATTTTGTCATGAAATTTTTTTGTTTTATGTTTACCACTATAAAAGGATTAACTTGAGACATTTCTAGGTAAATGGGATGCACCTTGAGACCATACACTTCAGTGAAATAAATCAGACACACGTGCAAGCAATACACTGTCTCCCTGGTGAGAGAAACTGAAAGTGTAAATAAGGCCTGAAGTGTACAATAGGTACGGTGACATAGGAAGGAAGTGTTCAAAAGAAAGGAAAACCAGGGAGGAGAGAAGGGAGAAAGAAAAAGGAAAGGGAAAGGGAGAAAATAAATGATAAAAGAAGAATAAAAGGGAAACAAAAGTTTTGTAAATGGGAAGGGGAGAAGAGATTAAGAGGAGGAGAGGGGGTTAGGAAGAATGAGGAATCCAACTCCATCATGTACAGGTACAAATTCTCCATGATGAATATGATTGTTATATACTTCTAAATTATAACAATAAACTTAACTAAAAAAAGAAATTTTTAGAAATGTAGCAGATAATAAAAGCACACTTTTCTTCAGTCCTGGGGACCGAATCCACTGCCTTCACATTGAGCTCCACCAGCTCTTTTTATTTTTTCATTCTGAGACAGGGGCACCCTAAGTCACTCAGTTGCCCGGGCTGAACTGGAGCTCCTGCCTCAGCCTCCACAGCACTGGGATGGTGGCACGCACCTCTGTGCCAGCTCCTGTGCTTGTTACATCATAGCTTCCAGCTGGGGACAGGGCAGCCAGGTCCTGCGGCAGCGTGGCAGCCAGATGAGCTGCTCTCACCTGTGACCAGCGGGGCGGGGTGCCCTGGAGCTCCCTGCGTGGCCAGCTGGACAGCTTCCTAGTGATCACAGGACCCCTGTCCCTGCCATGATTGCCAAGCCAGTCTGGCTGTGCCGGGAGGTGTCTGCCCGAGCTCTTCTCCATGCAGTGCAGCTGACCCTGCCCATGGGTCATCCGCTGGTAAGAAAGCAAGAAACAACTTAATGACTTCCTAATTGGATAATTCAGAAGTAACCTAAGTAACCACCGTTAGCATGCTGACGTGCATCCATCCAGACTGGCCACTGGCCACACACAGGAAACAAAGACACACAGCTACAGCACATGAAGCCACAACCACACGGCCTCACTCATTCCACAGTTCTGGAGTCTTTCTTTCCCAGCACTTTGAAAAGGGAGTTCACACTACTGACCTTGCTCCCTGAATCGCCCCTTTCCCAGGGCCCCAGCCCCTCTAGCTGGGGCTTGGTGCCCAGGGAAGGACTCCAGTAGGGGCAGGCCCAGCCACCCACTCTGAGAATACAGCTCAGTGGCACACACCTGCCTTGCAAGCACAATATCCTGAGTGCAATTGCCAGTACAATAGAGATAGAGAAGGAGGGAGGAAGGGAGGGAGGGTGGGGGAAGGGAGAGGGGGAGAGAGAGAGACAGAGACAGAGACACAGAGACACAGAGACAGAGACAGAGATATACAGAGAGACAGAGAGACAGAGACAGAGAAAATGAGAGAGCAAGAGAGAGACAGAGAGAGCGAGTGAGAGAGACAGAGACAGAGAGAGAACCAGTGGAAGGAGAGTGAGTGCTGGGGTGCTAGGTGCCCTCCCCCATGGTACTGCAGGGATGGAGTGATTCCCATATGGGGGGCTGTGTGCAGCCAGGGCACACCTAACAGGCAGAGAAGTTCCCAGGGCCTGATCAACTGTACCTTAGGCCATAACACACAGACCTCCTCCATGCTCCTGTCTACTCTCAAACAGCACCTCTTTCTTCTAGATACACACACACACACACACAACAGGCACTCACAAATAGGCACACACACACAAAACATGCACATAGGAGCACATACAACAGGCACAGGGCACATGTGCATGCAGCAGGCACACACAGGCACACACATTACACACACACATGCATGTGACATGCACACAGGAGCACATACGACACGCACAGGGCACATGTGCATGCAGCAGGCACGCACAGGCACACACACATTACACACACACACACATGCATGTGGCATGCACACAGGCATACATACACATTAGAAACATGCAGTTCCTCTTGTCATCTCTACACGCTTGGCTCTCCAGATCCTGTGGCTGTTCATAATGGTGTTACTTATTGTATTTACCCTCAAGGAAAAAGGCTTACTCTTCAGAAAAGCAAGATTTTGCAGAACTATGTCAAATAGCCTAATTTACCTGGAGCACTGACTGAATGAGTCCCTGTCTACCAATGAAACACCACACAGCCAGGCATGGCGGCC
This sequence comes from Capromys pilorides, assembly GCA_004027915.1. Lineage (NCBI taxonomy): Eukaryota > Metazoa > Chordata > Mammalia > Rodentia > Capromyidae > Capromys > Capromys pilorides. Next base: position 3,633 of record PVKN010002932.1, read on the forward strand.
CACACCTGGAATCTTAACACTGGGAGGCAGAGGCATGAGAGTTGAAAGTTCAAGCCCAATCTCAGCAATCCAGTGACTCAGCAATTTAGAGACATCTTGGCTGACATGAAAACATATTTTTAAAGGCTGGAGATATAGCTCAGTGCAAAGACCCTGTGCCCAGTCCCCAGTGCTGAAAAAAAAATCACACGCGAGATATTGCCGGACATGCATTGTCACATACCAGAGCTCTTACAAATATTTGTGTGTGCTTTACATTCCAGGGAGTTGCTCCCACTTATTCTAACAGATTTCTTCCCCCTCTGGCTGGGATTTCATTTCTAAAAACTGTATTGTTTTCAGTACCTCACTGTTTCTTACCAGCACAGGCAGGAAGCAAGCTCTTCCCAGCGCCACCAGTCAGCCGCTAGGGATTATGGGAGTCCCCTCCATGCACATCTCTGACCTGAAAGTGCAAATGCTGCACCCAAAATGTGAAAAATGCAGGGGTTGTCACAGGCATTGCTACACTACTCTCAGAAAATGTAAAATTTTACAAAACTGCCTAAGATACCCTGCTCAACACTGACTGTCCTTGTACTGAGAAGAGGAATGCAGTATCTTACTGTTTTTATTCACATTTACTCACTTCTGGATAAAAGTGAAAATTTTTACAGGGAGAGGGACTCTGACTCGTCCATGCACACACAGACCTGCACAGGTCTCTTGGGGCAGGGAAAAGGAGACTATTGCTAATAAAACAATGTTATTCCCCTGAGTAATTTGAAGATGTTGCATAATATCTGGTGGTCAATGTTCTTAGAATTAAGAGATCTTATCTGCAATTGGACGCTTTCTTCAGCTCAACAAATACGCATCTCATACCTGTCGCCTGCTGGACATCGTTCCAGCTGCACAGGACACAGCAGAGAACAAAGCTGAGGGCCTGGTTCTGCCCACGTCCATTACCCTGCACTCCTGGGCTGGTCCCCACCTCCAACCTGTCCTCAGTCTCCCAGGACAAGCAGGATAGCTCAGATGTCCCCTGTGCCTGCTGCTCTGTGATGCTGAGGGTGGATGGGCAGGGGCTGATTTTCAGAATAAAGGGCTGGGGCCTGGGTGCTGCCACCTGCCAGCACCTCTACCCTGGCCTGGGCCCTGCACTATCCCAGGGTCTACAAGGGACTCTGCCTGCAGCCTGGCCAAGCGGAACTCTCATTTTCTTGCTCTTGGTCCCATCACTCTGGGACCTGGTGACACCCAATTCCCGGCCAGCTCCAGTCATGGGCATGGTAGTACCCAAGATCTGACTGTGTGGGTGCTTCTAGAGCCCTCCAAGATGGGCAATTCCTCTTTCCAAAGGGTGCAGGTGCCCCGCACAGTGCTCACAAAGGCCTAAGAGGAGAGGAGAGGCAAGGGCACCTTGTCATCCTCCACACTATGCACAGATGACCTGGACACACCACAAAGATGCTCCTCCTGCCCACAGACCACTCTCCTCAGCTCATAGCTGACTTCACTCTGTACAGTCAGGCGCCCCTGACTCAGGCGGCCCCTAAAGCCCTGCTCACAACACCCTGAACCTGGGTGGCAGCCCAGCACAGGGCCTTGTCAGAGTCTGGTCTGGCTTGTTCTGTTCACAGCTGCAAGCATCCTCATCCCTGCCAGTCCCCTACCTAGGAGGCTGGGGCAGGAGGGTAGTGAGTTCAAGGCCAGCTGGGGTCACATATCAAAGCAATCACAAAAGATGCCTTTCAGGAGTGCAGCTAAGTGCCAGAGGGCTTGCTGAGCAAACGTGGAGCCCTGAGTTCAATACCCAACACTGCGAAGAAAGGAAAAAGTCAATACCATTAAAGGCTCAAAAATACAAAGTTTATTCTCTTGACCTGACATGATGCATTTTGATTGCTCTCTTTAAAGTTATTATAAGGAAAATTAAGATTAAAAAGAGCATACATGGGGGGCCAGGGAGATAGCTCTGTGGCACAAGTGCCTGCCTGGCAAATGCAAGGTCATGAGTTCGAACTCCAGTCCCACCAAAAAAAAAAAAAAAAAAAAAAGAGTATACATGGATTTCCAACAAATCAACAAGGAGGAGGAAAGCTCCTACCTGGCAAGCGCAGGGTCCTGAGTTCAATCCCCGGTACCACAAAAAATAAAAATAAAAACGAGGAGGAGGACAGAATTCCAGCACAAACACAGGAAAGACAAGGGCAGCACTGAAGGACTCAGAGTCCATGAGACCAGCAGCCTCAAGAGACAGTGCCAGCACTTCACACCCACCACACTAGAGAGCCCAGCAGATAGCACTAGAGATGCTGTCAAGATACAGGACCTCTGAGTTCCCACATGCCCCGCACACTCTGCTGGCACCACCATGCCAGAAAAAAATGGGCAGCACCCACAGCCACAAATCAGAGACACACAGCACATATACCCTAGGCCTGCATGTCGGGAAACAGCTCAGCTTGGCCCTGCGGCCACACACAAGCACATCTGTGGGCCTGTCTTAGGGTGTGGCAATCTGGAGGCCCATCCAGCAGGACATTTGGGCAAAGCTCAGAGAGAAGTGAACTGTGACATCTTGCTCTGTGGTAACACGAAACACACATGAGCTGGGAAAACCCTTAAACAAAGTACTGCATGACTGGGGAGATAGCTCAGCAGCACAAGCAACTGCCTGGCAAGCGCAAGGTCTTGAGTGTGATTCTTGGTACCAAAAGAAAAGTGCTGCAAAAAATAAGCAATAAAATGAGACCTAGTTCCCATATCATTTAGACAAATTAAAATACTTGCACATGAAACAACACAACACAAATAAGAGCACATAGAAAACAAAATAGTTGGTGTGGATGGCAGAGAAGTAGGTGTCGGTCTCGAGGGAGGGGAATTAACATCAAGGGACAAGCAGGGGACTATGCAAAAACCAATGGCAGGGTCTCAGAAATAGCTATGATCAACTTGATCCTCTGCACCTGGCTTCAAAAACCTGGAGAAAGGGGCTGAGGATCAAGACAGACAGGGAAGTCTCCAGAGCAAAGAGCAAAGGTAGGAAACTCTGAAGGTGCCAATGTGGGAGTAGAAACCAGAGCTGGGGTGAGGCAGAAGCAGTGGGGAGCAGCTGGGGAAGCTCACTGTACTTAGAGGGCAGCCCCAGGTGGTCCTGGCAGGGTTCTGAGACTGCTAGAACTGGTGGTGATGGAGAGCCAGGCCCAGCACGGGCATGGGCAGAACCTTCAGGATGAGGCTGCCAGCACTGGTGCAGGAGCACAGTGGCTTAAGGAAGCAGCGGCCGTGACTGTGCTGGTGAACAGGAAGGACCAAATGTGCACACTTGGAGCCCTACACTTCCTGAAGACCTATGCCACTTCTCCATGCTTATTTGTGAAGACATGAGGGACTAGTGAGCGTAAAGGGCATTTCCTAGCCACTCGCACCCGTGATGCTGGATGGGCGGCAGACTGAGATGCAGCAAGCCAGAGGCGGCAGCAGAGGCTCCTGATTCCAGCCAGGTTCATCAGAGGAGTGTTGAGAGGGTGGCAGGAGCCAGGCCTGGGCTGAGCAGGACTGTGAGCACGCAGGGATACCCAGGCTCACCATCACCCTGCAGCGGGACCCGGTCTTCAAGCTCCAGAACCCTTTGCTTCCCACCATCTTCCCGCCAAGGTTAGGAATGGGTCTGAAGAGCCTCCCAGAGGCACTTGTAGAAGGGGTAGGACCACGGGCGCTGTCTCATGGTGGACTCACCCACCAACACATCTGTGGGGGACTGACAGGGAAAAGTTGGTTTTGGGGGGGGGGGTTGTTTGTTTTTGTTTGGTTGGTTTTTTTGTTTTGTTTTGTTTTGTTTTTTGTATTTTAGGGAAGGGTGTACAGGGACAGGGTGTTCAAGGTCTCACAACTAGATCTGACTCATAGTGATCCACCTGTTTACAGCCTCCCAAGAGCTGGGATTATAGGCGCAGACCACCTCACCCAGTCTCCATCACCATCTCAGCGTGCCCCAGGGGCGAGGCCAGCGGCAGGTCCCAGAATGAACTCCTGGCCCCTGTGCCTGCTTGTAGGCGCTTTAATCTTGAGCTATTTGTGGGCCCTAAGAGTCGGCTCTCCTCTCTGCTCCTCCTCCCCTCCACTTCCTGGACTCGATGGTGGAGCACCATCCTCCCAGCCCCCACCCATGCTGCTTCTGCCTTGGAGCCCCCAGCCAAGGACTGAAGCCATGAGCTAAAAGAAACCTCCCCTCCTTTATTTTTTTTTTTTAATTTTATTTATTTATTTATTTGTTTGCTTGTTGTGTTTGTTTGTTTCTTTTATTTTTATTCATTTTGTGGCTGGCTCAGCCTGCCCTGGTGGTGGCGCTGGCACAGCATGTGGTGCCGGGGATCGAACTGCAGTCCCCGCAGTCGCCTGAGCCCTCCTAAGCAGGCGCTTTAGACCACTGAACCATCTCGCCGGCCCCTACCCTCCTTTAAATTGTGGGTTCTCTGGCATTTCGTCCAAGACATGGGAACCCAAGTTCTGCTCTGGCTGAAGTACCTAGTGCCAAGGATGTCACATGATTACAAGTGGTACACACTTGTAATCCCAGCACTTGGGAGGCTGAGGCAGGAGGATCACTGTGCTTTGGAGGATCGCCTGGGCTACAGAGTGAGTTCCTGAGGCCAGCCTGAACTCCATAGCAAAACCCTGTTTCAAAAAGAAAAAAAAAAAATCACCTAGTTCTGGGGAAGTGACTATGATACCACATTACAGACCTGTCCAGCCCTGGAGCAAGTTGGAAAGAAAAAGCAGCCATTCCCCCTCCCCACCCCCATATGCAGGGGGCAAAGCCTGTTCTCCAGGCAGCTCCGCTGCTCTCCTTCCCACTCTCTCTCATCGGCCAGCTCAGGACTCCTGCTGCCAGCCCTATCATGGCTATCGCCAGACACATGCAGGACTGGTTAGGGTTGGACCTGGAGTTTGGTTGAGGTTGGAGTAGTGGCTGGGGTTAGGGTCTAGGGTTAAGGTTGGAGTAAGGATCCCACCTCTGGCTGAACTTGTTCAAGGCTCAAGGGCAAATGCGACAGCTGCTGCAGGCCCCTCCTTACCTGTGTCACCACCCCTGGGGCCTCCACCTTGGTAAGGGAAGAAGTAAACTTCCAGTGCCCAGGGCAGGGAACACCACCTCAGTCCAGCTGCTTATGCAACCCATTGCAGACCCAGGATTCCACTGGGGAAGGTAGAGGGGCTGGGGACCTAGAACCCTGCAGTTTCCCAAGGATCCAGAGGGGCTGAGAACCAGAGGCTGGGATGCCATGGCCAAGCACCAGCCCCAGGCTTCATGGCTAGTGGGTGATCTGCCCCAGGCCCTGTCCCCTACAGAGACATCACACTTGCTACCCAGGCCCAGAGGATACAAAAACCCACCCACTGGAGCAGATCAAGAGGCTGAGGGTCCTAGGCCACTGCCCTGGTGGGTGGAAGTAAATCTCTGATCCCAGGGGCTACTCTGCAGTAGAGTCTGCCTAGACCACAGCTTCTATGCGGAGAAAGGTGAGGCCAGAGATGAGGCACTGAGGCACCTCCTCAAGCCTGGACAAGTCTGCTCCCCCCCCCCCCCACGTGGCAACCTTGTTCCTGAGGTGAGACGGGTTCCCTCTGGGCCCTCAGACCATGGATTTGAGCTCTGGCCCTGGACTGGAGCTTTGGGCAAGAAGCTGACTCTGGAGGGCTCAGAGAGTACCCAAGAACACACTTTCTCACTCTCCCTCCCTCCCCCAGAGTGGGCCAGATGTTTTTCCCTCTGATATTTTGAATTGAGCTTAGGGCTTCACACCGAGCCACCTCCCCAGCAGTTTTTTATTTTGTTTTGGGACAGGGTTCCGCTCAGTTATGAATTTCCCATGCGGGGCTGGGAATTGCCTTCCTGAGCCCTGGGATGACAGAGCGCAGGTGCATCACAGTCTACAAGCTTGGCCAGGTCTCCAACCCAGGAGGGCTCAGGCACCAAACGTCCATCTGGGTCCGACCCCATAACGTGGTCACAAACCTCACTGCGCCATGACACTTAGGCATAGAATTCGCAGGCACGCAGCCCTCCTCCCTGGCGAGCGCCACCTGCAGGTGCGCCCCTGCCGCCCTCTCATGGGGAAACTGAGGCCTAAGTGCAGGTCGAACACGGTTCTCCCCAAGGCCCGGCCTGGGCTAGCTGCATCCCCACCTCCATAGCGGCCAGGCGGGAACCACGTGCGCCGCACTGGAGCAGCCGCATTCGTGCGGCACTAGGCGCTAAAATAAGATGCTTGCAGCCTCGGCTAAATCAGGCGCAAGCGCGGGGGCGGAGAGCAAACCGGCGCGGAAGCCTCTACCTGCCCCCGCCCTGCCCTGTTCTGCCTCAGTTTCCCCAAGTCCAGGCAAGAAACGAAGAGGGTATTCAGAGGGATGAGAGATCGCCCTGCCTCGGCTTCGGTAGCTGAGGCGTTGGGTGCAGGGCCCTGGGCTCCGTCCCCCACGGAGTGAGCTGTTTTTTATCCTGGGGGCGGGGGCGAAAAGGAGCTGGTGGCGCCAGGGGCCGCCAGACACAGGCCCGGAGCCCCACGGGCGATGACCAGGTGACCGGGTGGGTACCCAGGCGCCCTTCCCTCCCCCGCCCCCGTTGACCTCGGGAAGAAGCGACCCTGAGAACGCTGGCCACACAATGGAGATACGCACCAGGGGCGGGGTGGGAGGGATCCCTGAGCGGCGCCTCTGTCCTGTCTTCTAGTCCCCAGAGGCGCCACGGCTTAAGCCCCCCAGGACCTCAGCGCACGTGGAGGCCCAGGCGGGAGCTTGCTTCGCCACGCTGCCCCCAGGACGCGATCTCCTAGGAGACGACGCGGAAGCCAGCGGGGGGGGGGGGGGGGGGGGGGGGGGGGGGGGGGGGGGGGAGGCGGGGAACACGTGTGCGCCGTCCGACGGCCCGGCCTACCCCGCCTGGGCCTCCCAGGCCACCCTTAGCGGGCTCAGGGTACACAGAAGCACATGCGTGCACGATCACGCCCCCGAGCCCCAGGCCCCCGGGACCTGGCCGCCCAGGTGCTGGACGCCTACTCCCCTCCTCTAGGAACCAGGCCCGGGGGCCCGGGGGCTGGGGGCTCGGGGGCCAGCAGCCGCACGCGGCGCCGCACGCGCCCAGCCCTGGGTCCGCGCCAAGCTGCAGCCTCGCACGTGAGGCCCAGTGTGTCATTTCCACGCGCAGGGCCCGGGCCGGGAGGGGGAGGACGGCGGGGCGCGTTGCCGGGGGTGGGCGCGTGGCGGGGGGTGGGCCTGTGGCCCGGGGGGTGGGTGCGTGCGTGGGGGGCCTGCGTGCGGTCCTGGGTATGCGGGGAGGGGGAAACACAGTGCGCCTCTGTGTGGTGCCGCGCGTCTGTGCGCACTGGGTGTGGGTGTTTGTCTCCAGAATCTGCCTTCCCTGCCGTCCGTCGGTGCTGGACTTTTCTTTCACGGCCTCACCTTCCTGGTGCCCTGCCTCCGCCCTCTTAGGGCTCCAGGTGGGTGCCCTTGGGGGGCGAGGGGCCGCCTGCGGACCTGCCCGCCCCCAGATGCCGCTGGGGCTCCCGGCTCCCTCCTCCTCCCCCCTCCTCCCTCTCTCTCCCTCCCCCCTGGCTGCCATGCCAGGGGGTGGGACGTGCCAATCACTGGCTGTGCCGCTCCCGCTGCCAGCGCAGGGCGCAGCTCCCCCCCAGGAACCAGGTGTTTGGGTCCCGGGAGACAAGGCGCCCAGAGAAGCGGGCGACTGAAGACCCTGCAGACCCTTGTATGTCCATGGTAAGTGCAGGGAGGGCTGTGAAGTGGGCAGGGAGGTGGGCGGGAGAGGGGTCCCCAGCCCGGCAGAGCTAGGGTGGAACTAGTGCGTGTGGTCCTGGGGAGGAGGCAGCGGGGGTTCTGCAGACCAGGGACTGGGAATGCTGGCCCCTGGCTGCCCCCAGTGCTCTGCCTCTACTTGAGCACCTCTGATGTCTTCCTGGTCTCTAGCCTGTGGTGGAGATAAAGGACACCCCTATACCCTACCCCTCCACCCCACCCCAACCCCCTCAGCCCTCCTCCCAGTAACTGGCGCCAGCCCATCAGGGAGCAAGCTGCCCTGTACCTGATGGCAAGAGGACAGGCAAAGGCTAGGACACAGCCCTAGCCACCAGTGTCCATGGGCTGCTCCCCTTCATCAACACTGGTCCCAGAATCTCCTCTCTCCTCTCTCAGGGAAACCCCAACCACGGTCATCTCCCCAAGATGGACTGACCCAGGCTGCTGGCTGTGTGAACAAGCCGGATGCCAAGGTGGGTGTTGGGCAAAGAGACCCAAGGTTTGCTGGGTGGCTGGGCACAAATGTCACACTGGCTGGGGAAGGTGGCTCTGATAGGAGTCACTCATGTTTCCAGTACTTCGGGTGCCCACAGGAGAAGTTCAGGTCTGGATCCAGGCAATGCCTGGAGACCAATGGACACCTGGCCTGGGCACCTGACCCTGGACACCACTGTGTGTGGTTCCTGCAGTGTCCCCAGTGCCTGGGTAGGCAATAGGAGATAGCAGTCAGACCCCCAGAATGCTAAGTCACCAGTGCCAGCAGGGGTTCACCTCTCCCCAAAACACACCTGCAGCTCCACTCTGCCGCCCAGCCCCTGTGCAGCTGGGGAAGGAGTGGGCAGCCTCCTATGCCTAGGAATTGGCCCTTCCCTGGGCTGCATCGGTGCCCTGCCCAGGGGGGACACAGTGAGAGCTGGGGACTGGATCAGAAGCATAGAGAGATACCCCAGGAATCAAGAAAGGACAAGGCCCAAGTCCTACTAGGTCTAGGGAGGAGCTGCCCCTTGTGGGGATGGAGAAAATGAGGCTGGGGTAGGTGTGGTCTCAGCTATAGAAAGGGGACTGAGGGGTCCAAGAGCAGAAGGTGGGGTGGGGAGCAGGCGCCTTGCAGGGAGGCGGCAGCAAGGGCTCAGGCAGCAGGCACAGGAGAGTGGGTGAGGCACTGGGTGCTGTGCGCTGGTGGTGCCATGGTGACGGAGGGGGAGGCAAGGAGAGCAGGAGCTGGCGGGGGCATGTGGAGGACCCAGCACCCCTGAGCAGGTCCAGGCCTAGCCTGCTAGCCGTGGCCAGGCTGGAGAAGCACAGTCAAGGTCTTCACGGGAGCATGCTTGGCAGCCGCAGTGGGGTACCAGCCTCTCCCCCAGAGCCATGTGTGCCGTGCTTAGCTGAGGGATGCTACCCGCACCACACTGGCAATCTGAGCTGAGCATGTGGCCAGCATCCTTTTGAGATCAGGCAGCAGAAGCAGTTGCTGAGATGTCTTCTGTGGATCAGCAGCCCCCTGGGAAAGGCCAGCCTGTGAGCTATGCCCTGGCAGGAAGCACCAGGCAGGGAGCCAGGCCAGATGAGGGCCATCCTTGGCCCCTGCCAGCCCTCCACTGACCACCAACCCAGAGGCTTCTGCTCCAGTCAGAGCTCTCTGGGGGCCTTCCGCCAGGCACCAAGATGGCTCCACTGTCCGCCTCCCCCATCCTCACAGTGATACTCAGGCATCTGCCCTTGAATGGCTCTTGCCTCCCTACTCTGTACTAGATACCCAGCCCCGAGGGACAGAGACAATCTGTGCTGGTCCAGTCAGTTGGTTGGTCAGTCATAGTCAAAGGCTCTGGCCTCATCCCTTAACCCTTTGTATCTATGCTCATTTGCGCACGTGCATGCGTGCATGCATGCAGTGGGCTTCCCTACCACAGAGGCAGGATTCCATTGGTCCATTTTATAGATGAACCAGGCAGGGGGCCTCACCCCAGGGCTCAGAGGCCCAGCCCTAGAGGAGGAGTAGAAGAGGTGGCCTGGGTCTGGCGGGCACCTGTTCTGCTCCAGAGCCTTCAGCCAAGGAGGAGCAGGATGCGAGCCACAGTTACTCATTTCATGAACTTTCACTGAGCAGTTCCTGTGACTGAGCCCTGGGTAGAGCAATCAGGACAGGGCAGTCAGAGCCCCCATGGCTGTGACTGATGCAGAGGCAGACAACTGTCACATCCAGGCAGGCTCCAAGCAGAAGACAGAGTCCTGGTTGCTCAGTGATGCAGGGACAGGCATAGACCAGATGTGGGCCACCGACTGGTGCAGACCAGGTCCCTGCTGTCTGCACCCCCAGATGCTGCAAGGTTGCCACCCCTTTTGCAAACTGAGGATGATGGAACCTCTCTCCTGAGGGGCGGGATCAGTTAAATCACATCACAAGCGTGACGCACTCAGCTGTGTCTGGGAGGTTCTAGCAGGCAGTGCACACGCGTTGCTGTGATGATGTTAGTAACATCATTACAGTCTCCACAGCCCTCCCAGGAGGCCCAGGCCTGGGCAGACAGCACCACCCTGCCAGACTCCACCCTCGCCCAGGCTCCCAGGCCCTGCTCAGCAGTGTGCACTTCGCAGCCACTGGTTCTGACCACAGAAGGGCTCCCTGGGTTGGACAGCACCTTTTGAGGTCACACAGCCAGGTGAGGACTCAAAGCCAGCAAGGGACATGCACAAATGCCATTGCAGTGCCCGTCCACACCCTGTTCTGGCCAGGTTGGGACAGCCAGGTGAGACAAGGGATGCCCTGTGGGGCTGGGTCTTCTTGTCAGTTAGCATTTTCATTGTGGATTCTTTGCGTTAATTTCTCTCTTTTAAAGTAATGGGTTAAAGTTCTCTTTCCTTCCATCTGGGGTACTAAGACAAGTGTCCCTGCCCTGCTGGTGGGGAGGAAGCTGAGCTCAGCCAGAGGCGCCTCCCACTCCTTTCCTCTGGGCCTTAGTTGTTTCCTTTGTGTAGTGAGTGGTGCAAAGGGCCGAGGTCAGAGAGTGAAAGGACTAGGAGTGGGCCAAGCCCCTCCTAATTCCCAGGTTCTTGCTGTTATCCAACTCAAGAGGGATGCCTCAAAGATTTGTAAAAAAAAAAAAAGAAAGAAAAAAGATTAGTTTTGCTTTTTTGTAGTATTGACAGTCAAACCAGGGCCTCACATATGCTAGTTGAGTACTCACCCCTAAACAACATACTCGGTCCTTTTGAGATTTTGAGACAAGCTCCACTCAACTTGCCTAGCCTGGCCTCCAAATTGCAATCCTACCTCAGCCTCCTGAGTAATTGGGATTATACCACACCCAGCAAAACACGTATTTTAATGCAATATTCTTAAAATTTTCACTAGTTAGGAACAGCCCGCAGGCCAGACATCAGTGTTCCTAAATGAAGTTCCACTGGGACAGACCACTCAGGTGTGGCCCTTGCTCCTCCCTTCCTTGTGGGACCTGTGAGCCTTCGTGCTTTGTCAACCTCGGCTTCCTCATCTGTAAAATGCAGAGGAAAGTGAAGCTCAGGTGGCAGGTTGCTGTGGAGATTGGCTGGGGTAGCAGGGTGATGACTGGCTCTGGGCAGAGTCCCCAGCGGTGAGCATAGCAGCCACCATCATTGAATCCAAGATTTGTAGTCAAAGCAGTGGACACTGCCCGCAGGAGGCACCCTTAAGGCCACACTAGATGGGCCCAGTGTGAAGCTCAGGCCTCCTAGGCCAGGGCTGTCTGAGCACTCTGATCACCCCCATACCCCTGAAGTGTGCACCCACCAAGGGGTTTTATCCCCATTTTTCAGTTATGGAAACTGAGGTATAAAAAGCCCCATGGATCATTACTTCCAAGTCACTGGTGCAAACTAGATTCCAACCCAGACTGTCCCCACTTTATATGCGACTGCCCCAGACACCAAGCCATACCACTGGCACAGCCCCAGCCAAGAGCTGCTCACACCCACTAAATACCACAGAAGCCACCAGGCACAGGCAGGAGGGGACAAACGGTGCCAGAGACCCAGAGCAGGAAGGCCTTGCACAGCGCATACCACATGGAGAGCCTGGTCTGGCTGGGCCCTTCCCTGTGCTGTGGCTCCAGCTGAGCCTTCAGGAGTTACCTGAGTCGACCCCGTGCGCCTCTAGGAGGATGCCTTGGCTGAGGGCCTTGCTCTTCACCCTGCTTGGTGTCTGAGCCACACCATGTCAGGGGCATCTGCCCCTTATCTGTTGCCCCACTCTGTGGAGGCCTAGGCACAGCCAGCAGAGGGCAGTCTCCCACATCTAGTCTGGGGCCAGACCCCACTTCCCAGGCACTGAGGCATGGTTCCCAACCTGTTCTTCTGGAATGCTGCTGAGGCCCCACCTACCCCAGCACCCACCCCTCCCTTGTCTGTCTCTGTCTCACCCCAGATCCGCTTCCAAACGGTCCCCTCTGGAGCCCCGCAAACTCTAGTCCCGCTCAACACAGTGTCACTGTGGCCACCTGCGGTGAGGTGTCCTCCTGGGGATGTACACATGATTGGTTCTATCACCTGACTGAGTGCCTAACATAGGTCAAAGCAGCCATAGCTCAGTGAGAAAACTGCCACAGCTGAGCTAAATGCTTTGAAGCCTGGGCAGCTGAATGCGATGAGAGCTGCCCAGCTCAGGCCCTGTGTTGTGGGCACCCCAGGACAACTGGCAGCCTCCTGGTGGGGACAGGGGCTTGGCAGTTGCATGGGCACCTGGAAGGAGCAGCATCTAGCTTGGCTTTCCTTGGCCACAGCCAGGCCAAGTGCATGATAATGGCCCTGTGATTCAGGGCAACACATACATAGCCTGTGGCACCCACTCAGGTTCCATGCAAAGCCTATGTCTGTCTTCAGGCAATGATGCCCCTCTGAGATACCCTCCGTGGGACTGGACAGCGGGGCCAACCCTGCCCACAGGCCACCATGAACACCTCAGCTCCGCCCGCCGTCAGCCCCAACATCACCATCCTTGCCCCAGGAAAGGGTCCCTGGCAAGTGGCCTTCATTGGCATCACCACAGGGCTCCTGTCACTTGCCACCGTGACCGGCAACCTGCTGGTGCTCATCTCCTTCAAGGTGAACACGGAGCTCAAAACAGTCAACAACTACTTCCTGCTGAGCCTGGCCTGCGCTGACCTCATCATTGGCACATTCTCCATGAACCTCTACACCACTTACCTGCTCATGGGCCACTGGGCTCTGGGCACACTAGCCTGTGACCTCTGGCTGGCCCTGGACTACGTGGCCAGCAACGCCTCAGTCATGAACCTGCTGCTCATCAGCTTTGACCGCTACTTCTCAGTGACCCGGCCACTGAGCTACCGCACCAAGCGCACACCCCGCCGGGCAGCCCTGATGATTGGGCTGGCCTGGCTGGTCTCCTTCGTGCTCTGGGCACCAGCCATCCTCTTCTGGCAGTACCTGGTGGGTGAGCGGACAGTGCTGGCTGGGCAGTGCTACATCCAGTTCCTCTCCCAGCCCATCATCACCTTTGGCACCGCCATGGCTGCCTTCTACCTCCCAGTTACCGTCATGTGTGCACTCTACTGGCGCATCTACCGGGAGACTGAGAACCGGGCTCGGGAGCTTGCAGCCCTGCAGGGCTCTGAGACACCTGGCAAGGGTGGTGGCAGCAGCAGCAGCTCAGAGAGATCACAGCCTGGGGCTGAGGGCTCCCCAGAGACCCCACCTGGCCATTGCTGCCGCTGCTGCCAGGCACCACGGCTGCTGCAGGCCTACAGCTGGAAGGAGGAGGAAGAGGAGGAAGAGGGCTCCATGGAGTCACTCACGTCCTCTGAGGGTGAGGAGCCTGGCCCTGAGGTGGCCATCAAGATGCCCATGGTGGACACTGGGGCCCATGCACCTGCCAAGCCTCCCCCGAAGAGCTCTCCGAGCACAGTGAAGAGGCCCACGCGAAAGGGGCGAGACCGTGCCAGCCGGGCCCAGAAACCCCGCGGGAAGGAGCAGCTGGCCAAGCGCAAGACTTTCTCACTGGTCAAGGAGAAGAAGGCAGCCCGGACCCTGAGCGCCATCCTCTTGGCCTTCATTCTCACCTGGACGCCGTACAACATCATGGTGCTGGTGTCCACCTTCTGCAAGGACTGCGTCCCTGAGACCCTGTGGGAGCTGGGCTACTGGCTGTGCTACGTCAACAGCACTGTCAACCCCATGTGCTATGCGCTCTGCAACAAGGCCTTCCGGGACACCTTCCGCCTGCTGCTGCTCTGCCGCTGGGACAAGAGGCGCTGGCGCAAGATCCCCAAGCGCCCTGGCTCTGTGCACCGCACCCCCTCCCGCCAGTGCTGAGGGCCCACCCCCTGCCCTCCAAGCTAGCCGAGGCCACTCTGCCTGCTCTCCCCACAGCAGCAGCGGAACCTGGGGAACTGGTTTTTCCGTTCCCTGCTGGGTGAGAGTAGGCCACACCAGGAAATGGCCAAAGAGGAACCGGGCTTTGCTCCGTGTTTGCCTAGGGCAGGAAGCCCAGGGCCCACTGGTCGGCTGGCAGTCCAGGCCATGTCCTCCTGGCCCTGCCCCAGCAAGCTGAGCAGCAGGACTGTGGTGGGAGACCGTGCACTCTGGGGCCTCAGCAGCCACGAGCCCCAGGGGCTGAGACAAAAAACTTGGCTCCAGGCTCAGGGACCCGAGGTGGAAATCCTTCGGTCCCCACCCCCTCTCCCCAGGATGGTTCAGCATCCCAAGACGCCCCAGAGCACCCTGTGTGTTATCTCCCAGGCAAATGTCCAAGAAACAACAGGACAATGAATCCAGGGAGGATCCGAAGGGCTGGTGGCAGCTGTGGGGCCAGGCACCAGGTGTTATGTGTCCTGCTGTCCTTCCCGCCCTGTGTCCCAGTGACCTCAGTTCTTCCCCACCTGGTTCACAGCCATCATTGGGACTGGGCCGCCTGGCTCCTGCAGCCATGTGAGGCCCCGCATGCCACCCGCCACCAGCCCTACCAGCCCTGTCCTGCCCTGCCCTGCACAGCCAGCTGCAGGTCCTCTCCGAAGTTCCTTTCCGACTGTGCATGGCCTCCCAGCATCCCTTGTCCCAGCCCGGCTGGACCTCGTGTTCTTCCTCTACCTCAGCAATTGCTGAGTCTGAATAAAGCCACACAACCAGCGAGTGTTGAGGCTCTTCCTCAGGTGTCGTTGCTGGGCCCTGGATGGTCAGGAAACTCCAGATAGTGAGATGTGGGATGCGGTGAAGGGAGATAGCTCAGTGGCATAAGCACCTGACTGGCATGCACAAGGTCCTAAGTCCAATTCCCCGTACCATAAAAAACAAAACAACAACAAGAAAAAAAGCCCTCAAATTCTAATTTAATCCAAAGGCCATGCCTAGGTTCCTGCCTTCAACTGTATCAAGCTGGGGTGACCCTTTGGCCTTGCATGATGGTACCCCACAGAGGAAAAGCCCAAGCCACCTAGAAATATTAATCCCTGAGGGTGGTTCTCCAGCTGGGCGTGGGGTCAGGGGTCCCCAAACCCAAAGGGTCACAGATTTGCTAGCAGGAGACACTGGACTCAGCACACCTTCAACAGTCCCCATAGTTCCCTGAGAGAATAGAGAAAAATGCCAACAGGAGCAGGCAGAAGCCAGTGCAGAGCACGGTCGCTTGGAGGTGTCCCTCAGAGGAGGCATGCTCTGGGATCACTGTGACAACATAGTGCCAGCCTGGGTGGCATAGTGCCAGCACAGCCGCTAGAGATGGTCAGGGCCTGGCTCTGCACAGTTAGTCAGCCTCCTGGAGTCCGGGAGATAGTCAGAGGCCCAGGGCTCCATCCCCTCGCACACCTGTGAGCAGGCTATGCCTCCTGGAAAGGCAGCAGGCTCGGGCCTGAAGAAAGTCAGCCCAGAGCAGCAGCCTCAGCGTCACCTGCTAGCGTGGTGAGTAGGCAGACATCGGGGTCCCCAGACATACAAAAGGGGAAAACAAGGGGCAAAACCAATTGTATATTTTGGGTTGTGTTTGTAGTATTGTAATTTAAACCCAGTGCCTTCCACTGAACTACATCCTGAGCTCTTTAAGTTTTTCATTATTTTAAGATCAAGTCTCTCTCTAAGTCGCCAAGCTGCACAGGCTGGGCTCAAATTTATGATCTTCCTGCCTCAGTCTCCCAGAGTGCTTGCTGGGAAGTGTGCACTACCATGCCTGGCTTGTTTCCTTAGAGAAGGTCTCACTCTAGCACACGTGCTTCTCAAACCCAAGACCCTCCTACATCAGCCTCCCCAGGGCTGGGATCACAGAAATATGCCACCACACCAGGTTGGCTGGCTTTCTTTTCTCATTGCTGAGTCGAAATATCTGACACCAAGGGCCGGGTAGATAGCTCAATAGAATAAGCGCCTGCCTGGCAAGCTTAAGGTCCTGAGTTCAATCCCTGGTACCACGAAGAAAGGAAGGAAGGAAGGAAGGAAGGAAGGAAGGAAGGAAGGAAGGAAGAAAGAAAGAAAGAAAGAAAGAAAGAAAGAAAGAAAGAAAGAAAGAAAGAAAGACCTGACACCCACAATTAAAAGGGGAACTTTTGTCTTACAGTTGGTAGAGGCTTCAGTCCATAGTTGGCTGGACCCAAGGCCAAGGGGCATCACAGAGGAGACATACTCATGGCAAGCAGAAGACAGCAAAAGCAACCGGTGGCCTTGAAACCATTTTTTATCCAGATTGCTCAGGGCAGGTAATGCCCTTCAGCCTAGTGCTACATCAACACTCTAGATCCAGCCACCTCTGAAAATGCCCCGTGTATGACTACATGAGGCTTTGGGGACATCTAGACACAAGGTACAGCACTGGCCTTGGGTTCTGACAAGTCCCACAAGTGGTTCTGATGCAGGCAGAGAAACCTCAAGCTAGAGGGTGGGGTCCTAGCGGGTCCCAGTCCTTGCAAAGAAACAAGTGGGGTGTGCCTCCAACTGCCAGGCCTCACAGAAGCCCCTGGGCAGGGGAAGGGAAGCACAGTGGGCATGAGAAGCCTGGGCCCCATGTTGAGCTCCCAGCTGCCAGTTGTGACCTGACAGTGCCTCTCCAAATCTGTGTGCGCAGGTCCTAGCCTATGTGGAGGGCCTCAGAGCTCTGGTCAGGACCAGAACACCAGGTCCACCAGCCTGGCCTCTGCTAGAGATTGAAATGGGCAGCCCAGGCTGTGCTAGAATTGAACAGGGCCTAGTGGCTCAGTGTGCTCCTTGTCCAGTGAAACATGTATGGAGCTCCACATGTCCTCAGGGATCTCCTGCCCTTGTGTCCCTATTCCTGATGGAATCACAAGCCCCTTGCAGAAGAGAACAGGACAGGTGAACAGGGAAGCCCCTGGGGCTGTGCGATAGGAGTGATATAGCTGACTCACATGAGCTGGGGCTTCTCCCACACCTCAGAGTCCCCTACCCTGGCCGTGGGAGGACAGGGCCTACAGACAGCACAAGTGTCCCCACCAACCTCCGGAGCAGGAGCCCTGCAGACTTAGCAGGCCAGAGGGAAGGGCAGGGCCTATGCTGGGGAAAAAGTAGCTGGGTGCTGTCACCCTCTTGCCCCGAAGGGTCCTGCTCCTCCCCAGAGGCCTCTGCCTACCCAGCAGGCAGTAGGGAGAGGACACTTCTCTTCCAAACCCCCACTCCTGCCATTCCCAGCTGCTGGCAGCCTGGAGAAGGGGCACAAGGTACCCTGGGTCCCCCCACCACCACCGGCTTGGCCACTGCTGCCCAGCATGACTCTGGCTCCATCTGCTGGCAATCAGGGGGACAGCCCAACAGGAGACAAAAGAACCCAGGACAGCACCCACCCCCAAGCTCATGTTCAGACCTCAGGGACTCCAAGCAGCACCAAGCCCAATCACCTATGTCCCACGGGCACCTGTGGCACCCACAGGCCCAGCCCCTCACCAGCTTTCCAGCCCTGAAGTTGGCAGGATAGACAGGGCCCTGGCCAGAATGCCCCCTTCTCACTGGGACACTGGAGCCTTGGAATCCTCGCTCCTGCAGCAAACCACAGGAACCCCAGCCACCGTGCTCACCCCAGAGCATGAACCCTCTGAACACCTGGTGCCCTCAACAGCCTTGGAGCCTGCAGGGCTTGAGGATGTTGCTTCCAATGTCATCATTTTTAGCATCTTTGTGGACAAACTGCGATTTCCAAAACATGCCTGGAAGCAATTCTCTCCCTGTATATTTCCTGCTTCTCTGGCACTGTCCACACCAGGCAGGAGCTGCCCGCCTCCTGAGAACACATGTGTGCTTCTCCAGCCCGTGGCCAGGGCCATACGGTGAGTATTTCAGACACTGCTGGCCAAGAGGCAAAACCAAGGCTCCAGCCAGGGCTCAGGCTGTGCCTTCTCTATGCCACACCATCAAATGCAGCCCTGGGAGACGTTGGCAAGCAAGGCAGCAGAGCTGGGTTCCAATAAAATTTTATTTGCTGCACATAATTTTCATGTTGCACAAAAATATTATTCTGCCTTCAATTTGTTTCCCGCCTCTTTAAAATGCTTAAAACCCAGCAAGATACAGTAGTATAAGCCTAGCTTGTAGCACCAACTACTTAGGAGATTAAAGCCAAAGACCTGTGAGTACAGTAACTTCAAAATATGCTAAACTCTTAGCTCACAGTTAGTACAAAAAGAGGCCTACCTTCCATAACTGAACAACCCATGTGTTTTCCACGCTCCAGGAAAGTGATCTTTGCCAAAACATAGATCTCATGCTTTTGATTGGCAATGATAGGAGCCAGCCAGGACCATACTGGCTCCAACTCCTCCATGCAAGAATGCGATGGCTCTGTCCCCTTCTCTCCTTTCTTGGCATGGGCAGACCCACTGGTAAACTGGAAGCACAGATAAAGGTCGCTTAGCTCCCCACCCATACCCCTGCTTCGCTCCAGGGCCAGGCCTCTGATCTAGAGGGGTCCCTGGTCTGAGAAACCTCTCAACTGTGGGTTGTGAAATCCAAGCTGGGCTCTGGGTTTTCTCCCCTCTCTGTCCCACCTTGGGATCAAGCCCAGGGCCCCAAGTGCACTAGGCCTGCGCACCTACTCTGGTGTTCTTCAGATGCGCCAGACTTAGAAAGGCTTGGTCTTTCCAGTTCCTAAGTTTTCCTAAGCAGGTGCTTTGGACCGCTGAACCATCTTGCCGGCCCAGGGGTTGGGTTCTTGCCTGGCTGAGCCTGGAAGGCCAGGGTGGAGCCATGATGGACTCTATCGCTGTTGCTCTCCTCATCCCTACCTGCCCCACCCTGGCTGGGGGACCCCTGGATGCAGCAAGGCCAGTTTAGTCTCATGTTTTGAGTTGAGAGTGTAGACCTGGCTGACTTCAAACTCTTGGTAGTCCTCCCGCTTTAGCCTCCTGAGTCTTGGGGTTACCTGCAGGCATCATGATGCCCAGTGCCCAGTTTATGGTCTTCACCTCAGGGTCCCCAGCCCGCAGCAGCCACCCCGGGTCTTTGACAGCTCCCAATGTTTCCCCGCTCCGCAGCCACCCAGCCTCCCCCAGGCCCCAGGCTTTTATCATGTCTCCCACACCCATCTCCCTGCTTGTTCCCTGAGCATCTGCACCACAGCCACAAGCCTTCTGGTCCATGGAGTCCTGAGCCAGCCCCCGTGCTGGCACATGACCTCAGTCAGCTCCCTACCTCATCCCCCAAAGTGATTCTCTTCATCCCCCTCCTTGTCCGCTGCCCTCCACCAGCCCTACAGTGGCATCTCCAATCTCGGCTGTGTAGAAGGCTGAGGCAGAAGGACTGCTTGAGTCAGCAGTCTGAGTCCAAGCCAGGCTGGACAACATATCATGACCCCTTTCACACACACACACACACACACACACACACACACACACACACTAATTCTCAAATTCTGCTTGATTAAGTAATTTTAACCACCCTTGGTGGCACATATCTGTTGTCACCTCAGCACTCTGGGAGGCTGAAGCAGAAGGATCACAAGTTTGAGCCCAGACTGGGCAAGTCAGGAATTTAGCAAGATCCTGTTTCCAAATACAAGGGAAAAAAGAGGCTGGGGATGTAGCTCAGTGCAAAGCCCTGGAGTTCAATCCCTGGTACGGTACTGGAAAAAAAAGAAAAGAAGTCTTACAGCTTCTAGGTTTATTTTACCTTGCAAATGTGGGAGGAAGATGTGCATTTTAACAAAGGGAACTCACAGGTATTTATACCTTCCAGACAACAGATATGAATTTAAATCGTATTGCCATGGCAACACATTATTACAGAAGACAAGCGATCAGAGTCATAGCTCTGGAGCTAAAGAGTCCTTTCACAGGACAAAGCAGCTTCTCTTCAATCTGATGATCTGACAGGGCTTATTAGGAACAGCATTTGCCAGGGCAATTTAAGGTGCAGGAAAGAATCTGCTTTCATTTCTGCGGAACAAGAAGGAATATATTTTTCCATCTTATCCCACTGCTATTTTTATTTTTTTCTCACTGCCACTTAGAGGGACCCAGTGTTTCAAGGCAGCATCAGAGAAACAGATGCTGGCCAGGGCTGTGGAGCTGCTCCATAGCATGAGAGAGGCCTGGTGTGATCTCCAGCACCACAAAGAAAGAAAGGGGGAAAAAAAGATGTTGGGCAGTGTGGCAAATGTTTGTAATGCCTGGGACTTGGGAGGTTGAGGCAGGATGGGGATCTCAAGTCAAGGCCAGTGCAGGCAACTTAGCAAGACCCTGTCTCAAAATAAAATGTTAACAGGGTTCTGACTCAGTGGTAGAGCACCCTGAGTTCAGTCCCCACTACAAAGAAAGAGACCAAGATAGACACATAGAGAAAGAGGAAGCAGATACACGACAGAAAGATAGAAAAGGAGAGACAGAGAAAGGAAAGGGAAGAGCTTAGAAAGGAAGGAGCAAGTTTTGGGGTTTCGTGTTTTAACACACGCCTGTAATCCCAGATGTGAGTCTCTCTCTGTCTTGGTCTGTTTCTTTGTAATGGGGACTGAACTCAGGGTGCTCTACCACTGAGCCAGAACCCTGTTAACTTTTTATTATGAGACAGGGTCTTGCTAAGTTGCCCGGACTGGCCTTACTTGAGATCCTCATCCTGCCTCAACCTCCCAAGTCCCAGGCATTACAAACATTTGCCACACAGCCCAACATCTTTTTTTCCCCTTTCTTTCTTTGTGGTGCTGGAGATCACACCAGGCCTCTCAGCAGACGGCTGAGGCCAAAAAAAAAAAAAAGGCTGAAGCAAGAGGATCGTCACAAGTTCAAGGACAGCTTGGGCTGTGAAATGAATTGAAGTTCACCCTGAACTACAAAGTGAGCCCTGTCTCAGAAAGAAAAGAAAAGAAAAAAAAAAAACCAGATTCCAGGCTGGCCACTGTAGTGCACACCACCATCCTTGCACACTGGGAGGCAAAAGCAGGATGCCACGAGTTCAGACCCAGCCTCAGCAACTTAGCAACTCAGCAAGATCCTGTCTCAAAATATAAAATATAAAAAGGGCTGGGGCTGTTCCCAGCACTGAAGATTAAAAAAAGATAATAAAGCTGATTCTGATTCAGCCACATGGCGTAGACCTGCGAGTGCCCACAGGCTGTCTCTGTGGGCTCACTGTCCCCGAGGCAGATATGAGGTAGGAAGTGGGTTCGCATTCTCCCCTTTGCTCAATGGTGCTTTCTCCCAAGTGGCACCAGTACCTCCTGTCAGCTGTAATCTTGCTTCCCCTTCACAGAGCAAATTAAAGCAGCCCTGTAATGTGTACTGAAACACCACACTGCACTATGACACATGGTAATTACTTGGCAGTTAGGACAGGGAACCTCAGGAGACCACATAGGGACAGAGAGGACCACAGCATAGCACCAATGCCAGAGCCACTCAGCAGAAACCAAGTGTGGGCACCTCCTCCTCCAATGCCCCCTCCATTAAAAACACCTGTGTGGGGGCTGGGGAGATAGCTCAGTAGAATAAGCACTTCCCTGGCAAGTGCAAGGGCCTGAGTTCAATCTCCGGTTCCAAAAAAAAAAACACACACACACCTGTGTGGGAAGCCGCTCGCTCCCTTGCACACCCAGCTCCATATTCGCATGCTTCACCCCCTGCACAAGCTCCACAAGGCCAGGCCTTCTTTCTCCAGGGCTCTGTTACTGGCTCTCCTCACTCTGTGTCTTCAATGTTGGCCCTTCCGCTGGAGGAAACAGGCTGCCTCTGCTTTTTTAAAACAAGCACTTCCTGTCCCTTCTTCCTCAGGCACTGCCTCCACGGCATGGTCAAGGGTGCTGCTTCTCTCCTCCAGGAGGCACTGCGCCACCTGGCCATACTGCACTGGACACACATGGTCTCCCAGCCTGCCTGACAACTGATGCACACACACATGCAACCCACAGTGGCCATGCCAGGCTGTCCACTCCCATGCAGTGGTCCCCAAGGCCACATCCTCTGCCTGAGCCTTATTTCTGGTCCTCTTCACTCTCCTGTCATCTTGCAACAACCATGGGCACACTGTGTCCTCACAACCCCACAATTCAGCTGAGTGTCTACAGCCAACAGGACTGTGGGCCACACCCAAATGCCCAGCCCTCCCTGGCCTGCCCTCTCATCACGTGGGGAATCCAGTCTTCCAAATGCTCCACCCAGAAACCTCACAACCGTCCCCAACTGGCCTGTTCCAAGGGCCTTGCTGGCCACATCAACAACACCACCACCACAGTAGGGATCAGGCCAGGTTTCACGACTGGTAATGGAGAGGAGACTCCTCAGTCCTCAGGTCCAGGACACAGACACTGCAAGCAGGCGTGTCCTAAGTTTCACACCATGCTCTGGCAGCCAGGACCTATATGCCTGGCCCTGAATGCCAGCAAAAGGGCAGTGGTGCTTCCTGCTTCCTGGAATTTGCTTCCAGCTCACTTTCCAAGTCTGGCCCTGCTTCCTCCTGGTGATATCTGATGGCCATCAATAAGCTCCCCTGCCCCAGTGTTAGGGACTGAATCCAGGGGACCTGAACTCTATACCAAGCTGTTTTGTGATCTCTCTCTATGTATATCTATCTATCTATCTGTATCTCTCTCGTTCTTTTTTGGTACCAAGAATCAAATTCAAGCCAGACATGGTGGCACACACCTGTAATCCCAGCACTTGGGAGGCTGAAGCGGGAGGATCACTGTGAGTTTGAGACCAGCCTGGGGTACAAAAGTGAGCTCACGGCCAGCCTGAATCGTATAGCAAGACCCTGTCTCAAAAAGACAAAAAAAAAAAAAAAAAAGGAATCAAATTCAGGGCCTTGCATGTGCCAGGAAGAAGACACTGTGCCTTTGAGCTATAAACCTGGCCCCATGATTTCATTGTTAACCAGGCTCTCAATAAGTTGCCCAGGCTAGGCTCAAACTTCTGGTCCTCCTGCTTCAGCCTCCCAAGTAGCTGCAATTATAACTGGTACACCCACACATGGTCCAGTAAATTCTTTTCATGCTTAAGAAAACACCAAGCATTCCAACTGATACTATCAAAAGACAGAAACCCCTTAAAATCATAAAAATCCACTCGGGCATGAGGGTGCACTCTAGGAGGCTAAGCCAGAAGGATCTAAAATTTAAGCCCAGACTAGGCAACTTAGTAAGACTCTGTCTCAAAAAAAAAGTCTGGATGTGCCTGCCTGGCAAGCACAAGGTCCTGAGTTCAATCCCTGGTACCACAAAAAAAAAAAAAAAAAAAGCACTCTGGAGCTGTAACTCAGTGTGAAGGCCCTGGGTTTGATCCCCAAGTGTACACACACACACGCTCACACACACACAGCCCTTTTCTGAGCTCCCCTAGAAGTACCCCTCACTCCCTGGGGATGTGTTTGTCCACGGGATCCAATCTGCTCTTCCTGACCCTAGCCTGGTCTCACCCTGGCTTCCCGCTCTTGCTTCACTGTTGCTTCTGCTCCTCCTGCATGGCCCGGCCACGCATCCAGGCCCTGGGCAGTTCAGCTTGCTCCTTGCCCTCAGCCCACACCCGGCCATCTGTTCAGCTGCAGAACCACTCAAGCCGCCATGCTCTGGACCCCTGCACTGCTACCTCTCTGTCTCAGTTACTCTTCTCTCATTGCTGGGATAAATATCCAACACCCAAAATGAAGGAAGGAAAAGTTTATTCAGCTCACAGTGACTGGAGGTTTCAGTCGATACTTGGCTGGCTGCAAGGCAGAGTGGCACAGGGCAGAGAGCAGCAGTTCATGGCAGCGGCAAAGAGCAAGAAAAGCCAAGGGAGGAGTAACAGCAGCAATGGCAACACGAGAGAAGGCTGACTCTCTGTCTCTCTCATGTTACATTCCAGCTGTCTGCCTCAGGCCGGGGGAAGTACACATACCCACAGTCCCAGTAGTACTAAAACCCACAATTGCAGTCTTGGAACCCAGTGGTTCACGAGTTAATCTCAAGCTCTAGAATCCCTGCCCTGTGACTGCATGAGACTTTGGGAGGACGAGACCCAAACCATAGCAATCTCCTCTGCAGCTCACTGGGCTTTCACAGCCTCTTGGAGACCTCTGCCTGGGCATCAGTCCCCGCCACTCTGCTTCTACCACTCAGGCCAGGCCACCTCATGGCTCCCCAAGCAGCCCAGTTCAGACCTCCAGGATGGGACCTCATGGAGAAAACCAAGGCCTCACTGTCATTCAGGCCCTTGGGCTCAGCCAACTGCACTTGAGGTGTGGCTGCCCGGGGCTTCGCTGCTGAGGGAGGAAAGGTGGCGAGTGGACCCAAGCAGGGAGGGACGGCATGGGAGCAGCTGGCACAGCCCTGGCAGCTGTCACCTCTCACTTGTTTGACCTGCCCAAGGCTAAACTCGACGTTGGCTCATCTGTCCTCCAGTCTGCACACCGCAGCCTGGCAGCCCTCCCAGTGGGGCCTCCAAGCAGTGTCCCACCCTTCTGAGCCTCGAATTGTAGAGTGTGCGACCCATCGTTAATCTCCTCTTAAGCCAAAGAAGTCCTAGTTTAGAATCCAATTCGCCTTAGGAATAGGAGAGACTAAGGCAGAATCAACTCAGATTGACCCCTGCAGGAATGTTTTAGCAATAGGGGGACATCTGGGCTGGGTCACCCCATCTTACCCTGCCTCAATTGTCTCATCCTTCACTCCTTCCCCTGCCTTGTCTTTTTTGTTGTTGTTGTTGTTGTTTGTTTGTTTTTATTTCCCCCCCGCAAACAGGGTTCGAACTCACGACCTTCCACTTGCCAGGCATGCACTTGTACCCTGGAGCTATCTCCCCGGCCCTTCCTCTGCCTTGTTAAAACTTCACAAACAGGGGCTGTTGAGATGGCTCAATGGTCTGAAGTGCCTACTTGGGAAAGCTTAGGCAACCACAGGGACCACAGCTCGATTCCTAGCACCACATGCTACACCAGCCCCACCCCCAGGGCAGGCTGAGTCAGTCATAATAATAATAATTAAAAAATAAACTTTAAAAATTTAAAAAAAAAACTTCACAAACATGAAAGAGATAAGGGAAGAAGCAGGCCAAGTAAAGGAAGTAAAGTTCAACCGTATGCCCATGTGTGGTCGCAAATCTCTGTGCCTGGGCTATAGCTTTGTTTCAGTAACTACTCACCAGATCTTACACCCTGAGGCATGGTGTTCCGTCACAGTCTCCATGGCAATCAGGGAAAATTATATAAGCAAAAGAGGAACCAAGAACTTTGCTGTGCACGTGTCCAACTTGTAAAGGGCAGGAGCATGTATTGGATGCAAGCAAATAATTAATGAAGGTTCTGTTATTCCTCTAACACTATCGCCCAAGGACAATAGTCAGACCACTATGGCATCTCCTCTGCTCCTCAGGCTGTCATTGCTTGTCCCCAGGTTCTCAAAATGCATCACAGTGGCAGCTCCAGAAGGTCTCTAGCGAGGAAGACACCAGCCGCTTATTGACCCAAGGCCAGGAAGTTGGTTGGGATTCCTGGGTAGGCGAGACAGGGGTGCCAATCAGGGGCCATCGTATTCCGAGAACATAGCCCCTGTGTCACTGGGCCCAAGTGTCCTCTGTCTCAGTGGCCTGAAGGATGGTGTGTGAGTCAGTCCTGGCTCTCTGCGTCTGGAGTTTCAATTGCACTCTTTTGTATCAGGACAGGGGCTTGGTCCGTTTATTTTCTGCAGGTCTGTATGCAGGCTGGGCAAGTCATCATGGCCACAGCCCAGGTCTCGATCTGTTCTTGTCACCCAGGGGCCCAGGTGTCAGCAGAGGCAGCAGCAGCTACAGGAATAAAGAACAGAGTTTGTTCTACAGCAGGCCCAGGCGATTCAGCAAGAACACAGGGCATCCCTCCTCCCAGGATGCGTTCAGGCCTGTACTGGGCTCCGAGCTTCAGCATTCCCCTCCTGAGCACAGTGTAGAGTCTTTTTTGCCCAGCTCTGAGGACTGCAGAAGGCCCCAAGCTCTGCCTTTGCCCCAAGCACAGACCTGAGGGCCAGCAGGGTGCTCTGGGTTTCTTCTGAGTCAGGCCAGGGCAGCAGGAGACAGGGTCCTCACTGCAGACTGGGTCTCCATCCTCCCCTAGCCTGAGTCTGTTCTCTTTACTTTACAAGACATGAAGGTATTTATTTTGTTGTTGTTTGTTTGCTTCCTTGTTTTGAGGTTTGTCTGTTTTTGAGTCAGTGTTCAGGCGGCAATTCAGGCTGGCCTTGAGCTCACTTTGTAGCCCAGGCCAACCTCAAGCTCAACAATCCTTCTGCCTCAGCCTCTTGAGGGCTGTGATCATAGGCTTATGCCTCCACACCTAGCTGGGAAGAATTTTAAAAGTACTCACTCAAATGCTAAGAGTCTATCTCAAAAAAAAAAAAAAAAAAAAGAGTCTATCTCATCCCAGAAAGAACGGCTATCATCAAGAAATCAAATACAACAAATGCTAAAATAATAATAATAATAATAATAATAATAATAATAATAATAATTTAAAAAAATAATAAAACAAATGCTAGCCGGGCATGGTGGCACAAGCCTGTAATCCCAGCACTTGGGAGGCTGAGGCAGGAGGATCGGTTCAAGACTAGCCTGGGCTACAAAAGTGAGTTCAAGGTCTGTCTGAACTGCATAGTGAGACCCTGCCTCAAAAAGACCAAAAAAAATGCTACTGAGGCTGTGGGGAAAAGAAGCCCTTCCACGCTGCTGGTGGCAGTGTGACCTAGTACAACTACTATGGAAAGCAGTGTGGAGAACATCCAAAAGGCCAAAGCTAGAAGTCCCATTCGCCCCAGCTACACCTCTTGTCCCTTTTTTTTTTTTTTTCTATCTCCCCAGCCCGCATCCTCTTGTATCTTTACAGTGTGAAGATGTCACATCACAGTGACCCATGTTGACGGCACCACAATTCTTAGTAGCTATACTGGGAAGCAGCCTGTAACAGAGTAGTGGATGAAGAAAACGATGCACTTAAACACACAATGTAGTACCACTCTGCCGAAAAGGGTGAACTTGAGTTTTTCCTAGGAAAAGCGATGCAACCTGAGGCCAGAAGGTTGAGGAAGTAACTAGGACACAGCTTAACTATCACATGGTTTCTCTTATGTGAGAAACCCAAAGTGTAAATAAACAAAACTGCCAGAGAATGATAAAGCTAGGGTATCACCCTTCCTGACTTCCAAATGCGTATCTATAATATTATGGCTTCCTTCTCTGTATATATAAGGCTCACATCCTTAAGTAATGCTCATGAAACTAATAATAAAGTAGATTAATTAAAACAGTAGACTGTAAAGTTAATATAAATGTAATTTCTCAATGTTTGGGGTTTTTTGGGGGGAGGGGAGTTTTGCTTGTTTGTTTGATATTTGGGTTTTGTTTGTTGCTTACTGAGACAGGGTCTTTGTAGCCCAGGCTGGCCTCAGACTTGCAGTGATTCTCCTGCCTCAGCCTCCCTCAAGTGCTAGGACAACAGGCATCAACCTCCACAGCTAGCTCTCAAAATCTCACTGTAGGGGCTGGGGAGATAACTCCGTGGCACAAGTGCCTGCCTGGCAAGCACAAGGTCATGGAGTTCGAACCCCAGTCCTGAAAAAAAAAAAAAAAGAATCTCACTATACAAAGACCTCAGCTATGTTTTCCCCTCTGTAAGCCCAGCAGTTCCTTTTCCTACAGGAAACAATTGTGGCTTCTCTGTCAAGTCCAACCTACCTACTTCTGCATTAAATGAAGCAAGGGCCACTTAACACAATGCCACAGCAGTTGACCTGCTGGGGAAAGGGGACAGGCAGTATAGACAGCAGAGACACCATGGCCTAAGGATGGACTGGGGTTTCATCAGTCCCCTCAGAATGGCACGACTGAGAACTGTTTGTTTCTGAAATCTCCCATTCAGGATTTCTTGGAAAATAATTGGTCACAGGTAACTAACAGCAGAGAGAACAAGAACACAGGCAAGGCTAGACTCATTATTCAGAGGCAGAGCGACAGGGTCAGGAAGGGTGAGGGGAGAGCCCCAGGGAAGCCAGCAGTGGGCATAGATCTGGTGGCACCTGATCCCACCACCCTCAAGCTCTTCCAAGGAAGTGTTCTGCAGGACAAAGCGGGATCACTGCTTAACAGGGAGTAGGTCCCTGATGACAGGTCCCTATAACATGAACAAACTTCTTTTCGTGCCACTGTGCAGCCCACCAAGAAAAGGTTAAAATGCTGGAGTTTTGTTTGTTTTTGCAGTACCGGATTGAACTCAGGACCCTGTGCTTGCCAGGCAAGCACTCATTCTACTAAGCTACCTCCCAGGCCCCCAAAATGCTAAGTTTCTGGATCTTTTATGACTTTTTTTTCTCCTTCTGGTACCAAGACTCAAATTCAGGACCTCATATTTGCCAGGCAAACACTGTGTCACTGAGCTACATTGCTTTTTTAAAAAGTGGAAATTCAAGGCATGTAACTGCCATGAGGCTGCATCTGTAGACACAGCATAGTTGGCAGGGAGCCAGGCAGCAGAGAAGGGGCTGGAGCTGGGCCCAGGGTCTGAGGTCAAAGCAGGCACAAGTGAGCAAACTAGGACTGGCCATAACCAGGATCTTCTGACCTCTAACCCGTGCTACACGTCAGGATGCCAAGCCTCAGCTCTGAGCAAGTCCTGGGCTCAGGCCAACCAGGCAACGGCCTGCCTGTGTGTTAAGTGCAGCGCTCAGCCCCATCTTACCACCCCAGCACCTAGCCTTCTCCTCAGCTACAAGGACTAACCTAGCATGTGTGCCTGGGGACTTATGCTACCAGCTGGGATCTTTGTGGAGAGTCAGGCAACAGCCTAGTCCTGGGAGGGGCTGGAGACTCAAGTCAGGCACAGGAGACCCTGAGCAGCCCAGCTAAGCCTCGCTTGTTACTTCATGGGTCCAGGAAGCATCTGTCCAGGACTGCCCAGGAAAGGGCCATCCCAAAGCCGACTTCTGGCCAGTGAAAGCAGCTCCCTCAAGCGTTGGGCATGAGGGAAGAGCTCTTGTAACTTCAGTGGCCATTCAGTGGCTGGCCTCATCACCCACCTCCCTTCCCACAGGTCCCTCCCCCATGGGGCACCTGGACCCCCCTTGGTGAGATTCCAACCCCTTCTAGAGGCAGGAAGTTTTGCTGGCTTTGTCTTGCGGTTCTGGGGATCAAGCACCGGCCTAGTGCTCTGGATTCTGCTGCAGCTGGCCCATGTCTGGGGTTTGCTCCTGTGGGTGGACTGCTCAGCATGCTCCTGGGCATGAATGGCCTCTGGTGCCCTCCTCACCTCTCCCTGAAGATGAAGCTGCAGAAGCAGGGCAACATCACAAGCTCAGCCTGTGGCAAAGGTGAAGAACACAAGGCCCCAGGTCCCAGGCCCCCCAGCTGGCCCAGAGGGGCATGGATGCCAGCCCACCCTGATCCCGGGCTATTGCCCTATAGACCCTTTCTCTGGACTCTGGACCTGAAGTCACTTGTCCAGGATGGGGAAGGAACTTCTGCCTTTACAGAGGACTGACAAGACTTTACCAGGTAGGGTGGCTTTTATTTCGATGGGGTTTGTCTAGTCTACATTAAATGAGGGAGAAACAGGATCTCAAAGGCAGGGAGGGGGTCGCAGTTCAGGCCTCATAGGGAAAGCTCAGCAGCAGCCCTTCGTGGGGCATCAGGCTCAAGGCTTGCAGCTTCAGGTTGGCACCTTCCTCTCGGCCCGACTGGGTGCTGAGCAGCAGGTTGGCCTCTGTGGGCAGCCTGGTGCTGGCAGGCAGGGCCGAGGCCCCGAGCATGGCTGGCTGTTTCGTATCCCCAAAGTTGAGCACCACCAGGAACCGCTCATTCTGGTCCCAGTGACGCACATAGGAGAAGAGCCCAGGGGGTGAGGACAGCGCCTGGAAGTCGCCATGCAGCAGGGAGCGCTCCTTCTCCCGCTGGTCGCTGAGTCTCCGGAACAGAGAGAGGAGGGAGGATGGATTCTTGCTCTGATCCTGTGGTGAGAACAACACAGAAGGGGTGAGGACTCGGTACACAGGCTCCACTGCCCCCCAGCCTGGGCCAAGTCCTCACCTTCACTGTCACATTGGCACCCACAAATACAGAGGGAGGGAGTCCGGATTCATCCCAAGGCATGACTGGGGCTTCAGGCGGCTAGGAGCAGAGAACAGTGCTGCCGAGGCTCCACCCGCCTCCGCGTGCCGCCTCCCCTGGCACCCCCAACCCCACCTGGATATCCCAGGGGCTGCTCTTGGAGAGCTCATTCCAGCCTCGGTCCCCTCCACCTGCCTTCTCTGGTACAGCTCATCAGCTCCTGCCCTTTATTATACTGCTTAGCAATACGCCACCATGACTGTTCTGTGTGTAGCACACAGGGCTTAATAGGAACCTGTGGCTAAGTGCATGGTGCTAGCGCTGCCCCACCCCCAGGCCACTCACCACCCACACTTCCTGGGTCCCCACTGAACCATGAGCTGCTAAAGGACTTGGGGCTGGCAGAGCAGCCGCCACCCAGGGAAGGAAGCAAGGAATGAAGGTACCAGGTGCTGGTATTTAAAAACAGGCTGGCTATGGTGGCAACACCTAGAGTCCCAGCTGCTGGGGAAACTGAGCCAGCCTGGGCAATACAGGCCTCCCAATCATTCAGTGAGAAATCCAATGCCACAGCAGGGGTGACCAAGGGTAAAATGACTCGCTCGAGGCCGTGCCACCACAGAGCAGGAACAGAATCCAGTTCGGGCCCAAAGCAAGGTCTAAGCTGCCAACCCAAGCCAGCCCATCACGACTCAGTGGGTGACCACAACCTCCCTGCTGTGTGGGTGAGGGGAGCAGCACCTGTCCAGGACGGGTGAAAGCCTGCAGCCCGATTTCATCACCATAGCTGAACACAGGGGTGCCAGGCAGGGTGAAGAGCAGCAACTGGTAGAGCCGGAGGAGCTGAGCGGGCAGGAAGGATGTCAGGAGACCAGCCTGCGATACCTGCATGGCAGATAGACCCCGTGAGCCCAAGCCCACGTCCTGCACCGCTGTCCCCCCGCAGCCCTGGCTCCCATGCACTCACACTCCAGCTGCACCAGCGGCCAGCCGTGCTGTTTAGATACTGGGTGACCAGGAACCTCATGTGCTCCCCAGTGGAGCTGGGTCTCAACAGGTAGGAGCTGGTCAACAGTACATCCTGTGTGGACTCCAGGAGGCTCTGAAGCTGCTGCAGGTCAGAGGAGTTGGTGCCCGCAATCAAGAGCCTACGGAGGCAAGGCTGGTGACAGGCTGGCCTGGGATGGGACAAGGTCCCAGGGGAGCAGAGTCAGGGCTTTCAATACCCACCTGTCCTTGCTGGAGTTCTTGGTGATATTCTCCCACTCGGCCAGGAAGGATGGCGCATCCTAGAGGAAGAAGGCAGAATCGAGCCTCAGCCTGGGCAGAGACCCCTCCCTCCCCAAGCATCAGCTCGTGCGGGCAGGAGCACTCACCATCAGGTGTTCCATGTCCCGGACCTGGAATCCGTCCACTCCAGTCTGCAGCCAAAAGCTCAGTGCTTCCTATGGGGTGCAGGGGAACACAGAAACAAGTGACACATTGATGAAGACTCATGAGACACTAGCGCACAATCTCACCCATGCCTGCAGCCCTGGTCCCCTCCACCTCTGCATCTGATCCTCCACAAAATCAGCATTGATTTCTCTTATCCTGCTTCACCTTAGCAGGTACAAAAAAGGCCCAGGAGAAAATGTGCATCAAAATACAACTTCACTTAACACCTCACAGGAAGAAGACCAATATCCCCTACTTTGTTTTGTTTGATTTTCTTATGTAGTGAGACAAGAGTCTCACTGCATAACCCAGGCTGACCTTGAACTTAAGAGTCACCCTCCTGCCTCTACCCTGATTACAGACATGTGCCACCATGCCTGGCCAGTGTCCTCTACCTTGGAGGTGAGGAAACAGGCCCAAGAAACAAGGAGCCACAGTCACAGTGAGGGAGAAGCAGTGTCCAGACCTAGAGTGCCAGGCAGCAGCCACCATGAGCAGCCTCACTCCCCTCCAGTCTCCCAAGGGCTAGAGAAAGGCACCAGGCCAAGGATGAAAGATCAGAATTCAAAGCACAAACCCTCGAAGCACTGGGACAGGCCTGGCCTGGCCCTAGCCGTCAGGCATCTGGCACAAGCCCCGACACACCCCCACCACCTCCTCCTTTCCCTTCGCTCTCACTTCTCCTTTGCTCTGCATTTCCAGCTGAGGGGGGGACAGACTGCCCCACCAATCTGAAAACTGTCCCTTATCATCATCACCTTTTCAAGGTCTCCCAGCAGCTGTCCAGAACCAAACTCAGTGGTCCTGGGGTCCCACCCAGATGCCATGAGATCAGAATAATCTCTCAGAATGGGCAGCCATGTGAGGCATCAGGACCGTCCATTCTGAGCTGCCAACACCCCGGCAGCCAGGCAGCAGGAGCTGGGTGATAGTGAAAGTGCCCCCCCCCCAGCATGCCAGGTTAGGTTGGAGGTGCTACCTTGAAGGTCAAGGTGGGAGCACAGACTACTTGGATTTCACATCTGGGCCCTCAGAGTTCCTCTGTGCCCTGCTTGCTTGTTTACAGATTCAGGACAATAACAGGTGCTTTGTATCTACAGGGAATTAGAAAACATCTACAAAACATGTGCCATGGTCCCTGTCACAGAGAAAGACCCCAGAGCTTACAGTTTCAGGTAGAGCAAAAGTTATGTGTAGTGGCCCATGCCTGTAATCCCAGCACTAGGGAGTCTGAGGTAGGAGGATCACTGAACATTGGAGGTTAGCCTGAGCTACACAGTGAGTTTACGGCCAGCCCGAACAACACAGTGTGACCCTGTCCCAAAAAAAGCAAGACAAAACAAATTTTCAAGTCGGGCTTTACTCCAAACACATCAAACAAGGACTGGGAAGCCAGGCAAGCCAGGATTCCCACAGAGAAAGAAAAGACTTCCTATCTCGAAAAGAAAGAAAATCAAACTTGCAGATGAACATCTGACAATTCCCTTCCTGGCGCCAGGTCATCCCCAAAGTCAAGGAAACAAGAAAAATGAGCGATCAGAAAAGAAACAAACATAGGGGTGCTGTCTAGGCTATCCTTTTGGCTGCAAGAAGAAGAGTTCCTGAGCTCAGGGTGGATGCTGCTGAGTTCCCAGCATGCTCACCTTCACCTTGGTGGCGGTAGCATTCACCTGCTCCGGGAGGAACCAGGAGTTCTGGCCATGATAGTTGGGAGTGAGGTCCAGGATGACATGGATGCCTGAACAGTGAGGGTTAGAAAGTGAGGAATTCAAAAAAACTTGCTGAGTGTCTCCACCAACACTGAAGGTGGAATTGCAGACCAGCGCGGAACATGCTAAGCTAGAGGAGCCCCGAGAACTTTTAACTTAAACATGCTTCTGGATGAACTATATGGCAGTACTTGGAGTCCATTTCTAAAGAGTCCACAGTGGTGAAAGTGTAAAATCCCTGTGGGAGTGGGGGTGTTCACTAATCTAATAAAGGCCAAGCCCTTTTAAAGCTCAGGAGTCACCAGGCCGGCGACACTTGCCGGCCTGAGCCCTTCAGCAGCACACCTGACGGCAACTCGACCCTGCCTTTCCTCCGGCCAAGCCCTTTCTCGCTGGTCCCACCTGGAGGCCCCGGCACTCACTCTTCTTCCTGGCCACCTGGAGGAGGCTGACAAAGTCATCCTGGGTGCCAAGCTTGGGGTCGATCCGCTGCAGGTCTGTTCGGGCCAAATCATCCCTCGGGTTCTCGTGAATGGGCCCGAGCACTAGGCCCTTCACCCTCAGGGAGCTCAAGTACTCCAGGCGCTCCCGCAGCCCTGTAGGAGGGGGCACGTTCACTAGGAGGCCGCCAGGGCCAAAGCGCTCCCTCCCCGGGTCACGAGGCGACAGGGGCTGATGCAAGGAAGGCGCGCGCTGCGTCAGCCTCCTCTCGGGAGCGGGCGCGCCGGGCACGGCGACGAAGGCCGCGACACTCACCCGACAGGTGGCCGTCCCCGCCCGAGAAGGCGCTCACGTCGCCCACGCGGTACAGCGGGCCGCGGTGCCACCAGGCCTGCGCGGGCAGTGGGCGGCAGCGTGGCGCGCGCACGATGATGGCCACGGCGCCGGCCAGCATGCCGAGCCAGCCCAGCCAGAAGAGCAGCAGCAGCGCAGTGCGGGCGCGCGCCCAGCCGCGGCCCCCCGCGGCCGCCAGCAGCTCCTCCTTGCTCAGCCCGGTGAACTTGGCGCCAGCCGCGGGCTCCGCGCCGCCCGGCACCTTCGCCTTCACTAGCCCGTTCTTCTCGCCGCCCGTCGCCATCGGCTGCTTCTCGGGGTCCAGCTCGCTGAGCTCCACCTCCTTCATGTCCACTTCGGTGTCGCGGCTCATGGTGCCTACGGCCGAGACGTGCGGGGAGGTGAGTTCAGCTACCGACTGACCTCGCGCTGGGGCTCGACGGGACTGGGAGGCCCGCTGGGCGGGAAGCGGAAGCCGAGTAGAGCTGGCCCGAGCCGCCCCGCCCCGCCCCGCCCCGCCCCTCCCCTGCCCCTGCCCCTGCCCCCGCCCCTGCCCCTGGTGGGGCCGGCCGGAGGGACAGCCTCGGATTTCCAGAAGCTGCGGGGTTTTCAGGTTTTTCCCTATGCAACCTAGGGAGGGCTCAGAGCTGCCGTTCCACTGCCTCAGTCTCCTGGGTGCTGTGAGCACAAGTGTACACGCCGGGTTGCAAAGTTCAACTTCTCAGCCCGGTCCAACCTACGCTCAAAACCTGTTCCGCCTGCAGGAGGCCTGGCTCTCTGCTTTGTCCCACCCGGGTCTGCAGACCCCACTCCTCTCCGCCTGCTGGAGGCCACCGGAACACTATCCTCAGCACTAGGCGTCCCGGGACATCACTACACAGGACCAGCCTGGCTGTCCCACCGAGCTGCACCCTGGCTCTCCAGGCAGCCACTTCCAACAGCTCACAGTGGTCTTCTCGTTTCCCTCGACTAGGAAGCTCGGCCTGGACCCCCTTCTTGCCCCCACCTGCCTCAGATTCTGGCACTAGGCTGTGGAAGCTAGAGTGAGACAGCCACGGTTTGGGGGCACCCGACATTCCAGAGCTGGAGTGCAGGCAGCCACTTCTTAACTCTCCTCTTCCACACAGACCATAGGACTCCACCTTGTGGAGCTCCCAGCCTTCCCGAACTCCCCGTGGGCAGTTAGGCCTTGTGGGCAGCAGGCCCTGAAGCTCCCTCCAGAGGCCCTGGCAGAGGACAGGGGACACCAATACTAGGTAGGAGGTGTCAGCAGACTCAGGAACTCCTTGTTCCTGGGCACAGCCAGCTGGCTTATCTTCAGGGAGGAGTTGAAGGAACAAGTTCTTTCTTCCTCTCCCACCCAGGCTGCACGCCAGAACCCAAAAAACAGGGTCTAAGGCAACAGCAGAGAAAGGGTTGTAAAAGGCCCATCCTCTGCCTTCTGCACCCCACAGGCCCTCCCACCCCCTGCAGCAGCAACAGCAGCTCAGGCAGGTGGTAGGAAGAGGCTGTGGCTCACACCAGCTCAGAGACAATAAGAGCCCTACAAGGATTGCCAATATTTTGGCCCTAGCCCTTCAAGGTCAGTGAGGACTCAGGGCATAAGAGAACCTGTGCTGTAACATCCTATAGCTCAGTGGTTTCCCAAATTTTCTATTCAAGGAGATTATGGGGCCACAGGGGAAAGGGATAGATGATGTATAGTGTGCCTAGGGAGGGTCACCTAGAGAGAAAACATTCTCTCAGGCTTTCACAGAGAGCAAACTGGTCAAGCAATGGCGGTGACTCATCCAGAAGGCTGACACTGACAACAGTTCTACAAAGCACTGTACATGGTTTCAAGGTGAATCCTGAAGGGATTTGACTGACCATGGGAGATACAAAAGTTACATGTTTTGTTATGCAGGTCTTGCTTTAACTTGCCCTTAACCACCCAGCAGAAAAGTTCAACCATGAGGCATAAAACATAAAGCTAGATTAGTATACTGAGCTATAAAAGGCTTAAATCAACAGCTTCCAACATTGCCAGTTCTGCCAATAATCCATTGTGATTATGGAATACTGGACTATGTATACAA
>PVKN010002933.1:0-39869 GCA_004027915.1 Capromys pilorides
TTATCTAAGTGGGGCTTGGTAACAAGAAACCTTGTTCATCTATGAAGATCCATCTTCCCTACACAGCACTTGTGTATGTTTTGCATGTCTTTAGACCAAGCAGAAAGCTTGTTAAAAATACCCAATCAGAAAAAGAACCTGAAAAAAAAAAAAAAAGAAAAAGAAAAAGAACCTGAGAATTCTGCAGAAATCCCTGCATATAGTGGTTTGTTCAGTGACCCTGAGCACCAAGATTTCCAGTGCAGCCAGCTCACTAAAAAAAAAAAAAGTGTGTATGTACATGAAGTAACTGCACAGACGTCCCATACAAAAGGTGGTGAAAGACGCAGTCTCTTCCATGTGATTATCTTGATTAAAATGAAAAATGCCACCAGAACCCAACTCCTGGAAGAGAAAGCAAGAGGCTCAGAATCTCAGGCTAAGGAATAACTGACTGCTTCCAGATACAAGTGCTGCTGAACATATAAGGGTGCCAGTGTTTGAAGATAAGGAGCTTGTTCATGGTTGGCACTGTTCTGCTTACAAGCTCCACGAGTCCTAAAACGTTTCCCAGATGTTTCACATCCAATAAACCCTGTGTCTTGCTGCACAGAGCTACAGAGCATGCCGGCTTCCTGCTCCCACGGACACATTCAGGACAGAATGTTTCAGCAGCAGTGTCTTAGCTGAATGTCAGGGTATTCTTCCAGGGTGGACAGTTAAGTTGGTTTGCCGTATGGTGGTTTGTAACCATTTTTAATGACTTATGCTTTTTGTGATAATGATATTACCCTTGAGATGGTAAAAACAAGCCTTAGTTGCTTACTTTTCTGAATATAAAATGGTATGTGAAATCAATCAATCTCAGATGTGCACCGAGATTTAAATGGAAACTCTATGCCAAGGTACCTAGTACACTGTTGGGTGTATATTTAGCACTTAATAGGTGTTCATTATCTACTGTGTCTTACAGGCTGTTTCAGTTTCTTTCCTAATTAAGATTTTCTTAAATTAATATGTAAATTAGCCATACTCCCAGAAAAGGGAGAGAGGCAAAGGTGTTTGCATATAACAAACAGGTTCAGAGAGAGCCAGGGCGTATTTGTTACATTTTGGGACTGTAAGCTCTTTTAGAGGTCTTGGATTTAGGGCTGAAATGAGGGCCCTGAGAAGAGACATTTGGTAAACATTTATTGAATATCAGCATCAACTTATTGCTCAGATTTCATGCCCTGTGATAGCAGGGACTAGGAACATATATTTTACATGAAAGTTTGGCCCTCTAATCTCATGCTCCAGGTCTTTTGTATGTCATAATTATATGAATAATAGTGATTTAGGAACATACTTCTTCAACACACGAGTTTCCTGTCAAATGAAAAGCTTTTCTGAGATGTTTCATTGGAGTGATTTCTCTGTCACGTTTACTGATGTTTGTCATTTCTCCTCTGGTATTTGATAACTGTCTGAGGTCCTACAGTCACTGAGTCATACCTTCCAGGGGTTTTGACAGCTTCTGAGAGTTAACAGAAAGCACCGCAATGAAGGTGATCTCAATCAAACTCATAGGTGTTATAGCAGGCAGTTCTGGAGTTTGCCAAAGATTTGCCAAAGCCAAAGCCATGGGGCTGGCTGTGGAATCTCAAGAGATGGACAATTAGAGCTGCTAAGATTCAGAACTTGGAAGCGCCCCCCACCCGTGCTATGTAAATCACAGTATGTAAAGAACCCTTCACACGTCTCCTGTGTGAGTTTGCGTTATAGCCAGACCTTAGGTGCATCTCTTACAAGGTGAGAGTCTGAGGAAGAATATTGCTTCCATGCCTTTCAGTATCTGTGTATTTACTAGGAATGCACTCCAGGGTTGGGAAATGGATCCTGTGGGCCTGAGAAATAGATGTACTTGCTACACACAACTTGTTTGGTAAGGATGTCTCTTTTTTTACTAACAGAGGACCACGGAATCCTTGGAGAGTCTTCCGTCTAGTTTTTCAAGTCCACACTACATCAGTCTGGTATGTCCCTGTCCCTTCCATTGCCTGGGGTAGTCTGTGTCTATGTCATGAATAACTTTGATGCTGCTTACCCACCTGGGGGGTTCCTTGAGCAGGCTCAGTAGCATCACACAGCTCTGAGAAGAGGTGGAAGAAGGACGCTGTGGGACAGAAACCAACTTCCTAGAATGAGGAGGGTGAGGGGAGCTGTGCAAAGCCTGGGGTAGTTCTGTCCTTGTTTAAATGGTGGCATTTTACTCCTAATCAATTCTTGCTTAATTTTTAAGTAAACACATATTCATGATACTCGCCAGGATTCTTGAACTTGTCTTCACCTATAACATTCTGCCCCTGAGACAAATGCCGAATCCCTTCACCTTGGTGTTGGCGCCAGATCTGATGATTTTTAATGAGGTCTTGACCAGCTCAACTGCTCTAGAACTCTCAGCCAAAGTGTTTTTTAAAAAAGTAAGGAATCATCACAGGATTCCTTGAAGTCAGCCTATTTTTTAGGTTCTATAGATCTTCTAACTCATCCATGAGAAGAGCCTTAGAACTGGGCACTAAATGCACCAAGATTCTTCTATTTGTATTGTAAAATCAGTGATTCCTTCCACCCTGAGTGCATCTCAGAGCCCATATCCTTTTAAAAAGTTTTAGTTTTAGAAAACATTACTCAGTGGAATGGCATCTGCCTGCCATGCACGAGGTTCTGAGTTGAACTCTTGGTACCTAACCAAAAAATGCTTTTTGAAAAAATTTGAGACATAAGCTGGGGAGATAGTTTGGCAGTTTAAGTACCTGCCTGGAAACTACAAGGTCCTGAGTTCAATCCCCAGTACCACATACCATGCTGGCACCAAAACCCCAGATGCACTGTGACAGCCACTGCAGCACTGGGGAGGCTGAGACAAGAGTATCACTATGAGTCTGAGCTCCATAATGAGACCCTGTATCAAATAAACAAATAGATAAAATAAAATAAAAATTAAAATAATAATAATAATAACATTTAAGGCACCATCTCATGGGTTTGCCCAGGTTGACCTCAAATGTATGCTCCTCCTGCCTCCAGAGTGCTGGGATTACAGGCCTGTACCACCACACACAATGCATTAAGCTTTGATTTTTTATTTTTTTAATGGATGACTGAAAGGCTGCAATCAG
Organism: Capromys pilorides; assembly: GCA_004027915.1. Classification (NCBI taxonomy): domain Eukaryota; kingdom Metazoa; phylum Chordata; class Mammalia; order Rodentia; family Capromyidae; genus Capromys; species Capromys pilorides. Next base: position 3,141 of record PVKN010002933.1, read on the forward strand.
AATAGTTTTTAGGCAGTGAGTCCTCAAAAACTGCAGATCACAAGAAAGGATATGGGCATGACCAGAAGACCCAATTCACCATCGAGCTGGTGCTATCTTTGAAACTCTGCTGTACATGGTTTCAGAGTAAACCCTGAGAAGATTTGACTAATCTTGTCAGATACAAAAGTTACACGTTTTGTTATATAGGTCTTGCTTAACTTTTGTCATATACGTCTTAAGCATCCAGCAGAAAAGTCTAACCATGAGTTATAAAAAGTAATGCCATATTAACATGCTGAGCTGTAAAAGGCTCAAGTCAACAGCTTCTGACATTGCCAGTTCTGCAGATAACCCACTACTATTATGGACTAGTGGAGTATTTTGGATTATTTTGCTGAACATAGTTTTTACTGGGATCCTAGCGACCTGAATGAAGTACCTGAGTGAAGGCTGTGATGCTTAAAAAAACAATTGCAAGTCTCTTACCTAATATATTCTAAGAGAGATTTACAAGTTATATGTGACTAATGGCACCTAGCAAAACTTTAGCTGGTCAGAACTATCCACTCCATCGCCATCCCATAGCAATTTATAAGCCAGCGTGGATGTTTTCACAGAACAAGAAGTGGCCTGTGTGTTGGTGTCTCTGTGCATGTGTGTGTATGTGGGGGGGGGGGGTACTTGTAATGTACATGTGCACATGGATGTGTGTGATGGTGTATGTGTGTACTGCCGATATCTGGTGCAATTCCTAATACACATTATTTATTACAGAAATCTGCAAGTAAAGACCTAATGGGAACTGTGGATCCCAAACCAAGTGCCACTGTGGTAGGTTCCCAGGGACAGGAAGTGCTTCTCTCTTTGTAAACGCTGGCATCTTTTTGTGTTTTCTATTACGCATTGATTGACAGAGGTTTGGGCTTTGTATTTGTCAGGAAAACAGGATGCCTGAGATTATTTTCACTATGTGTTCATATGTCTAATAGAAAATTTTTCCAAGCTTGGTTTAGCCCAAGATTTTTCAGCTTGGCCAAAGGAAGAAGCTAGAATTCAAGAGTTTCAAAGTCTGAAAATATACTAGAAATAAGAAACATACCATTTTTTCTCAGACTTTTGTTGCACAGAGTACACATCCCTCTGAGGTTTAGAATAATTTTTTAAAATCTTTTATTTATTTAGTTTTTTGGTATAGGATCTCGCTATGCAGCTCAGACTCGTAGTGATCCTCCTGCCTTAGCTTCCCCAGCACTGGGATTACAGGTGTGTGCCAGCATGCCCAGTTTCAGTGTCTGCTTTAGCATGGGGCCGGAACAGCATGTGATACCAGGAATTGAACCTAGTTTACTTGCACTGCCAGGCAGGTGCTTAGACCACTGAGCTATCTCCCAGCCCCCTCTAGAAGTAGTAACTGTGTTGGCAATTGCAGAAAGGAAACATTGTTTTTCACCACTGTTTTACTAATCTTTTACTTACTGAATCAATATATAATTGACAGGGCTCGCCAGATAGCTCGGCGGACTAAAGCGCCTGCTTCTGTAATTGCAGGGACTAGGGTTGGATCCCCTGCGTGCCTTGCCAGCCCCACGCCCAGGGCGCGCTGAGTTGGCAATTGAGACTGGACACGGTGGTACACGCCTGTAATCCTAGTGCTTGGGAGGCTGAAAACAGGAGGATCACTGCGAGTCTTATCTGTATAGTGAGACCCTGTAGACCCTGTACTAAATACTAAATAAATAAATAATGGTAAAGGATGAGTTTACATTTAAATTACATGTCCTTTAGGGGAAAAAAAAAGTATGGAAAAGTCAGAAATTTTGTCAAAGTCACAAATGGCTATCGTTGGGCTATACTGCTCAGTTTTTGTTTTCCGTTGTTCAGTCCTTTGAGTTTCCATAATGTTTGGACCGGGCGAGTGGGAAGTTTTCCCGCACGAATCTTTCCTAGAAGGATTCCAGTACAGTGCCCCTGCACCGCCTCCTCCGCTGGGGCAGAGAGAGTGGGACTTCTCCTGTCCTTTCACAGCACAGGGAGGACCTGTCTCACAGTGTGGCAGGTGGGGACGCTCTAGGCTAAGCACAGTGCTTGGAGCCTTGCACTGGAAGACAACATTTGTCTCATTCTAGACCTCTACATTTAAAAGTGCAGAACAGGCCTTGGCTAAGGAAACAAAAGTGTGAGCCTATGCAACAGAACAGAATCTAGACATTGTTCAAATTAGTAGACCTAAGTTAGTGACTGAAATACATATTTATTGACTTTATAAAAAGCAACTTATTTTTAACTATCTGTTTCTGTTTAGAGCTTGAAACCGGATGTCCACCATGGCTGTGCCAGCCTGGGCTGAGAACCCCGGATGTGAGAACGTCAGTCTTCTCTAGCTATTTCCTACACAGATTTCAGGAATTTCTCAAATGATCTTTACCAACTCAAGAAATGTTTAAGAGCAACAACAATTTTATTCTGCTAATATTTACTTTTAGAATTCACAACCTATGGCCTAGACATATGTTATAGAAAAACAAATGTTTTGTGGCTTTTCAAGTGCTTAATATAAATATAAGCTGAGGTTAGTTTTCTTTTGTTTTGCTTCGTTTGCCTCTCGTGTTTTACTACAAAATGCTAATGTAGCTAATTTTAAAAAGTTAAAACTTAGATAATAATTTATAACCCTGAATTTCAGCAACATAATACCATCTGTGAAAGGTTACTTCTTCTGGGGCACCACGTACTCACAGTAATTTGAATGTGGCATTATTAGCACGAAATCTGCATTTAACGCAGTTATTTCCGGCAAAATGCCAAGGAGGAAAGTGCCCGGGCTGCAGGGCATAGCTTTCAGCAGTTAATTAGCAGTGAGCTAGGCAGAACAGTCGCCCGGATGGCTACAAAATAGACCTTACAACCACCCTCTTGCAACGGGGGACACGAGAGGCTCCCTGTCTTTTTTAATTTCTAGGTTTGCCTTTAATTCCTTGCGGAGCTGAAGAGGTCTGAGGGGTGGAATAATTTAGCAGACTCCCTCCAGCTGCCAGCACAGGCTCACAGATCTTGCAGAGCTCCTGGCCCGGCTAAAGGTCTTAAGGGCACAGGGCCCCGCCCATTGCTCTGAGGTTTGGAAGCCCCTCCGTTCCCGGGGTGGTGCCTGGGGGGCGCTGTCCTGGGACTGATCCAGCTCCTCCCGCGCTCTCTTCTCTTTCTGTGAACTGCGCAGTCTATGCCGGTTACTTTTCTCGTTTACTGAAATAAAGTTCTCAAGTGCTGAATGAAAGGTTCTGGTTCAGTGGAATAAATGCAGGCGAGAGAGAAAGGTTGCTGCCTGCCGCGGTGACGCCCTGAGCCCGCAGATCCGCCTCCCACAGTGGGGTGCCACGCCTAACTGGCTAGCTTGCCGGGCCTTTGGTCTAGTCAACCCGACACTTTAAAAAAGAATCGGTAAAATATATTCAGAAAGAAAATGACATTCATTTAAATATTTTATGTAAATTTGTGGGAAGGGAAAAGAGAAACTATATCTGATACATAGTCGCTTCATTAAGGCGTACAATAATCCCCTGATGTCTAAAATTAAGGGACAATTACAGCTTTCTGTTCTCCTGAGTACTACTTATATTGATGAACGGTATGTATTTCAAATATGCTTTTGTTAATGCCTATTTTACGAAATACTCGGCTTCAATATGCCCTTTCATGTTTGCATATAACATAGTTTTGATCATATTCATTCTCCTTAGCCTCAAACAGTACTCATCCTAGTAGTATCTTACTCCCTTTGTGAAAGGACTGCCCCTCGGATTTGCTAGCCTTGGCTATTTTCCCATATTTTTCTGGAAAACCAAATAAATCACCACCATCCATTTCTGCTTTGGGATCCGTTCAACTACCAATTTCTGAGTCGTATTTTTCTCAAATTTCTTCCTCCCATTATCAGATAGCAGCTGAATCCTCCTGCGTTTCTGGCTAGATGACCTCTAGGGGTGCCCCGGGCTTTCCAACAGGCCAGACTCTTGGTTTTAGGCCGTGCTCTCCAAGCAGCCTGGCTTCCTATTGGCAAGCTGTAGGATTTTGTCCAGCCTCCCTCAAACGCAGCTGCATCGCCTCTGTTCTCAGGGTCCTCTCTCTCCTTGCTATGCAGTGTGCAGATTAGCAGGCAACCTTCAGGACGCCTCCTTATGTTGAGCTGGTGAAGAGAAGTTTGTCCCATGAAGTTCCTGGTGGGAAGCCAAAGGTTTTATGAGCAAAAACGGCAACCTCTATAGGCAACAGACAGGACAAAGATGCATCTGCGCTAGATTGAGTTAGTAGTCTCAGCTGAGACGAGGATTGGACCAGCCAGAGATGCAAGTGGGACGGAAAGGGGCTCATCCCACGCTCCAGCTGCTTCTCTGCATACTCCTGGGATGCCAGTGCATAGTGATGGGGACTCGAGAAAGTGCTCTGTGGAAAGTAAAACCCTACAAGGCTGAAAGCAGCTGAGCTTTGGCTGTGCAGCCCCATCGCCCTGTCCCACCTACACACAGGTCGCTGGCTCGAGGTCTGAAGCTCCACAGGCTCTTGGGTTTTAAGTGAAACCTCTGTCCATATCACTGAACATTAAGCAAAGCAGCCTGAGGGGCGATTCATAAAACACAGGAAGGAACACACAAACAAGATGCAATCCTGAGCGGAGACATCTGGGGCTGCGCCCTGCAGGAGAGGGGTCAGGGCAGGAGCGCGTGAGGGGCAATGAATTCTGCAACTGAAATTAGCAGGTCGCCTTCAGAGACTCTCAGAAAAATCACCAGAGCCCTTATCTGTTATTATCTGTTGTAATAAGCTGTATCAATGATATTTGCCATGGAATCTCAAGTATATTTATTTATACATCAGTTCCTTCATGAATCCAGCAATGGTGGTTCAGTACAAAAGCCAAGAAATCCCTCCCTTCCATGTCAGAACAATAATACCCCAATATTGGGTCAAATGTTCTCATTACATTTTTTTTTTTTTTTTAAACCAGGAATCAAACTCAGGACCTCCTGCTTGTCAGGCAGGAGCTGTGTTGCTGAGCTATGTCCCCATCCCTGGGTTAAGTATTCTCAGATATCAAGCACCTCCACACAGCCTTTCTGGCACCACAACTGTGCTGCCACTGAGTATAGAATTTGTTAGATGTGCTAAAATTGGAAAGCTGCGTTCTAAAGAAAGCCAGTGCAGGTAACTTCCTTCTTTATGCGCAGAGGTCTCTGTAGCTGATAATCTGTGAGGCGCATTTGTGGGACCACTAGGTGGCCTCATAGCTCAGTGAATTTCAGAGTAGCTAAAAAATTCCTCAGCAAGTCTAAAGCTTTTCCAGGCTCCAGCGGCTCTTCAAAATCCTGGCATTAAAGTCATTACGAAATTTGCTACCTTTTGTTCTTGATGATTAGTAGTGAAAAGCTAGGTCAGTTTTCCCAGATGTGCTCTACTCTGCAGGGTGTGGGCCAAAGTGAACATGAGTAACCTGTACCTAAACAAAAGGAGGACAAGCGGACAATCCTGGGACCTTTGGGTGGGGATTTTGGGATTGGAAAAGCAAATGCTCTTTCACTTTCAGCCTGAAGTCAACGGTCTTGATCCTGATCTTGAGCAGTCAACAGATCTAAATAACTAACTAAATAACTAAACCACCTGGAAACTCTTTGTTTGGTTTGTTGGTTTTGCCTGCGAATTAACAAGGCCTACTTACTGCCATAGAAACTTGAGGAGCTTCTCCCTCCAGGGGACATGTAATGGATAGCACATGAAAAGAAAAGCCAGCAGGGAAGGGGAAACAGCTCAGCAGTCTAAGTGCCAGCCTGGCAAACACAAGGACCCAGGTTCAATCCCCAGTACCAAATACTGTGCCACCCTGGAACCCCAGGCACACCTGGCCAGCTACCGGTGTGTTGGTGCACGTCTGTAATCCCAGCACTAAAGAGGCTGAGACAAGAGGATCACTACGAGTCTGAGCTGCATAATGAGACCCTGTAACAAATAAATAAATAGATAAATGGATAAATAAATAGACAAATGAATACATACATACATACATACATACATACATACATGCATGCATACAAAGGCTGGCAGCCTATGCATCTTCTTTGACTTAGAGGTGGAGACTTGCTGACATTGGATGTCCCTCTGCTAATCATCACCAAGGAGTAAGGAATACTGCCTAGATTCCAGGGCTTCTGGGAAGTTTCCAGATCACTTTCCAATAGAAAGTCAGGCTTTTAGAACTCTCAGGAGCGTTGATTTAAGGAAGCGGCTGTGTCAGAGCTTGACAGAATCCATTAACGTCTTTCTCAAAGAAAAGCTGTAATTGTGAGCTACATGTAATGGATATTGATTTCTATATATAACATACATAACTTTAAACATCAGCGGTCTCTAGGGAATAGGAGATTAGAGAAGAGGGGACTTCAGGATCCTAGGAACACTAGCAGGGAGAACTTAGATAGCACTGTCTCAAAGAAGCTCAGAGAAGTGGAATTAGAAGACAGAGCTGTTTGCCCAAGGACACCAGTGATTCACTGCAGCCAGAAGTGGACAGGGTCAGCACTGCGAAGCACACACTCTTTGTTGGGTGTGATTCTAAGAACTTCGTATGTATTGTAGGGAGCCGAGGAAGCTGGAAAATCAGTCACAGGTGCGTAGGCGAGACTAGGCCTCAGTGCTTAAAGCAAACAAGCTACCTCAGTCCTGAGATAAGCATCCTGACTGGTTAATGTCAGCTACTTGTCACTAGGCAACCTTGTGTCACGTGTTACTAACTTTGCAAAAGGTATAAATAAACATAGGTTTCATTGTGCTGGCGCATGAGTCTTACCCATCAGGCAGACTACCAGCCACCTAGCCTAGCTTTTGTCTTCTTGTCTATCTTTCTCACTCCTGTCACCGTGTTTCCCCAGGTACAACCATTCGCAGTAAGACCAAAGGATCCCTACAATGTATCATTCCATTTATCTTAAAACAACTGTATGCATTAGTATTGTTATTCTTATTTTATAGCTTAAGAATGCTAAGGTCAAAATAAGTCAAATAGTTTGACACACAGCTGATTAAATACTGTAATACTGTATTTAAATACTGTAATAGGAAGTCTATTTAAAATAGGATCACAAACTGGAGAGGCTTTGCTTTTAACTATTACTGTGCTTCTGGTATAAATACAATTTGACCAAAAAAAAAAAAAATATGCACATATACCCATGCAAGTGAAATTAATTGATCTTACTGTCATTTTCATTTTTCACCCACCAAATTTCCCAGCCTTTGCAGCGACATTAGCAGTGATGGATGGGTTTACACAACAAGGAAGAAGAAAGCAGTGCCAAGCAGCTGTCACCCTGTGGAGACAGGTGGATGAGGTGCTGTTGTTAAAGGTGGAGCTGTATTTACCGGGGAGGAATCAGAGACTTTAACAGTGCCAGACGCTCTCAGAAACCTCTCCCTAACAGGTTCATGCTTCTGATCCCAGAATCTTGGCTCTACAAAAGCCTCTGTTTAAGTTGCTCCCCACAGAAAGGGGCTATCACTAGGTGGTGTTTAATTCCACGCATTGCGCCTGCACAGCTCTGCCACCACCTCTGCCATCACCATCTGGGAAGAGAAAGCAATAGCATTACTGACAGCAGCAGCCAGGGGGCCAGAGCCTGGCAGTGATCAATAGAGACAGGGCCCTTTGAACAGCTTTCTGTCCTGCTTTCATAAATACAGAGCGCACCAGGAAAGGGTTCCTTTGAACACAGAGAAAAGCCAGAGTATCGGTGTAGCACCTCTATGACTCCAGGCACCTGCTAGGCCTTTTTACACCTCCGTGAAAGAATTCCTTTGCAGATGAAGAGACTAAGAATAAGAGGTGCTCAAGCACACAGCTGCTAGACAGAAAAACAGAAATACAGACAGGTCTCTGACTGAAGCCATCAGCTGAACTGTGCTTATGCGCTGCTGTTCTGAGCTGAGCATAGAGCCACGGCGGCCAACTGAATGACCTCAGATCATGCTAGAAATGATAGCTTTGATCCCGAAAGCTAGGGCCGGCAGAGACCAGTGAGTGGGCTCCCATCCACCCTGCCCCATGTTTAATCTATAGAGCAGGAGTGTATCAATTTCACTTTCACATGTTCTACAGTTCATCCAAATTATAACTAGGGGGCAGAAAAATTGGAAAGGTCGACTGTTATTCTAATAGGCTTCAAGAGAGAAATCAATATTCACGTTTTAGAAAAATGTGAATGATGTGAGACAAATCCCTCAGCATTTAGAATAATAGTCCTTCATATTTACACTTTTTTTTTCCTCCCACATTTTCTTCGTTAGCCTCTTGCCATCGAAGTGGATGTCAATAAGCTAGGGAAGAAGGATAACAATTTGAGGAGCATCCCACACTTCTCTGAATTAGGGCTACACCTCTTTGGCTTCAAGGGGGAAATCGGTGGAAGACTAATTGGATCTTCTCTGAAGTGTCCCTGATGTTCTCTCCGAAGAAGGACACTGTCAAAGTTTAAGATGTTGTCGCCTCCTGAAGTGCTGGGGCAGGCAGAGGCGAGGAAGGAGTCATGTGATAAACAGCACACTGAGCAAATCCAGTGCCCTGATATTGAGGCACTGCCATGCAATTCAGAAGAAAAACGACCCAATCCATTCCTGCTCATTAATGCTGCCTGAGTTGTGAAACCAGTTTCTGTGTTAAAAATGTCACCAGCTGGACACTGTGATACTCAGTGGTGTCCCAGCTTCAGAGGTGAATTATGAGGCACAGCACTCTCGAAAGGTGTGCAGTTCCTATGGCTCACTTGGAGTTTCAAGTGAGAGAGCACTTAGGCCTGGAAGAGAAATGAGAGAATGGCAGAGAGGTGACACCCTGTCCCCCATCAACTTGGGTCCTCAACTCCAAGAGAGAACATAAAATCTGAACAAACACATGTCCACAACACATGCACAACTACACAAAAGATAACCTACTCCTTTATTCTGAAAGTTAATGTATGGCCACTGTGAGATACTCATATAAGGAAATGATGGGCGGGGGAGATAACTTAGCAGCATAAGCACCTGCCGGGCAAGCAAGTGCAAGGTCATTAGTTTGTCCTCTAGTACAAAAAAAAGGAAAGAAAAAAGAAAGCGAGAGGAGAGAGAGAAAGAGAAAGAGAGAGAGAGACAGAGACAGAGAGAGAGGGAGAGAGAGAGAGAGAGAGAGAGAGACAGGCATGATGGCAGAGGTCTGTTATCCCAGCACTCTGGAAGCGGGAGGCAGGAGGACCACAAGTGTGAGCCCAGTCTGGACAACTTAATGACTTAGGGAGACCATGTCTGGGAATCCATGGAAGGTTCTGAGGATGTAGTTTAGTATAAAAGCCCTGCATTTCATTATCAGTTTTGTGTAGAAGAAAAGGGATAAAAGACATAGATGAGATGAACGCTTGCTAGGCATGAGAGCAAAACCACAATTTGCTGCAACAGTGAGACAGTGTCCCTGGTGCCAACATTCCACAGAAGAGCTGCATCCTGCCTTTGACTAGGGGGTGGAGCAGGAGGGCTTGTTTCTCTAGGCAGCAGGGCTGTGCCTCTGCTTAAGCAGCACGGCAAGCACAGGACTGCTAGCCGCAAGGTTTACAGGCACCTAAAGATGTTTTCAAGTAATTCACTCTCATAATAAGATGCAGCGATTCGAGTATCCTGCGCTACATGGCAGTACTAGGAAGATGACAATGCAGTTTTCTGTTTTCGCTAATAAGGTAATTTTGAGGAGTGGATTCAGAAGTTTTGCATAGGCATAAGAGGTGTCAGAGAGGGCTTCCGTTCTGCTGACAATAATGTGAAATGAAATAAATGAGACACACAAGCATAAATATATATATGAAAAACACAAAGCATAAATAATTTAAAGAGCAAAATAAAGGACAAATAATAGGAAACAGGGAGATAAATCTTCAGCAAAGAAGACAGGAGAGGGGCCAGAGAAAGGGAAGTGAAAGGATATTAACTATATTATCTACACATGCCAGCTTCCCACACCGAATGCAATCATTGTGTGCTGCAAACATGCACTAACAAAAATAAATTAAAATAAATGAGAAAGTAAATAATAAAATTTAAAATTTACTGAGATAATGATGTGAATGATTGCAACCTTTTGGTTAAAACCTTTCCTTTTTTACACTAAACTTCTGAAAAATGTGTATGTTCATTGTATTAGTTTTCATCCTTAGCCATAAGAGGTGCAAAATTGTTATTGAGCCTCATAGATGTGGGCAAGCTACTAGAAATGAAGAGAAGACCTATTTTACTCTACATCTTTTCCTTTTGATTCTTATGAAGCAATGCCAACCAAGGAAACATCAAGGTTTCTAATGGATCCTAGGAGCACAATGGCACAGGTCGGGCGGGCACCAGCAGCAAGTGTTGATGCTGAGATCGCGTTGGCTTGAAAAGAAACGCTTGTTTCCTTTACCATGACCTCTATGTTGAATATCAAAGGAGGGAGAAAGATTGAAATTTTAAAACTTGGAAATGCACTAAACCTACTAAGTAGGTGGATTTCAATACTCAGTGTGCAAGCTTGGCTTGTTTTATTCTTTCAGGTTTTCATCACTTGATTCTGAATGAGAAGGATTACTTCTCACATTATTTTTGGGTTTTTTTATGTATTTTAGTAAAGGGTCTACAGGATCTCACTACACAGATTGGACTCATAGTGATCCTCCTATTTTCAGCACTGGGATGACAGGACCATGCCACCATGCCCAGTCTCCATCACTATCTCAGTGCATCTAAGTGGCAGGGCTGGCACAACTGGATATCAAACCCTGGTCCCTGAGCCTGCCTGTACCTCCCACATTCTAATGCTGACCTATACGGTAAACACTCATTTTAAAGTGTAAGATTCTCTTCAATTCATTTTGCACAGAATTATGGAAATATGTTGAATCCTATTTGTAGTACCTTAGCATTCTAACCAGTGAGGTATTCTTACCTGGTATGCAGCCCTTATATACAATATTAAATATGTGTGATAACATAAAAATAGTTCTTAGTCTTCCCTTTAGATTATGAAAACAAGTTCCACCAATACATGATCCCAAAGAAAATGTCCTTCAAATATGTCCTAGATATTAGGGCAGGGACCACATATCAAGTATCACATAATCCATATGTTCCACACCTTCACATGCTGTAGAAGTGGAATGGTGATTAAAACTGCCATTTCTGCAGTAACACCACCTTGCTTTGACCTCCAAGCTCTGTCAGGTATGGGTGTGTGTTCCTAGCCACCATTCTACCTCTTGGGATTCCCCCCAGGCCTTAGAAGGACATTAGTTTGTCTTCTCAGTGTCCTCCTTTTGGGCCAGGAAGACCCCAGGGGTTTTCATCTGCATCTAACAAATCCCACTTGGGCTGCAGTCAGGACAGAAGGAGTATGACACACTGCTTGTGGCTCTGGTGCCTGTGCTCTCTGATTTGCTGTGTTGTCCCTCTGGCTAGCACTCTCCATGTCATTGTTAGACCCCTGAGGATCGCTCACCACATGCAGGAGCCAGGATTCTTCTGCTGGCTTCTCTCTATGTGGCTATAAGATCCACTTCCACCTCATCTGCAGCCCAAGGAGGATAACTGTTGAGGAGTTCAGCAGTGAGAATTTCTCTCCTCTGCCTTCCTTATGGATTTGTCCAGTAGGAGATAATAAGCAAAAGATACAGGAGTATGGTGAGCTTCTTAGTGCTTCAAATCTCCCTCCATGGGATTATGAGTTAGAAATTGCCCTTCTGCTCTGATATTGTTTACTGCAATACCAGGGCAGCCCCTTCCTCAAGAACAGAAATTCTACACATTCTGTACACACTTATACAAAGATGAGTGTCATGGATTGCATTTTTGCAAGGTGAAAGATACAATAGAAGACACATATTTTATAAGATTATTTTATAATGAATCACCCAAAGAATCATATACAAAGAGTGCAGGAAGTCTGTCCACATACTAAAGACCAAAGAATTCAGCTGAACGCCTGGGTCCTAAAATCTTGCATGAGTCAGCTGAAAATCTAGAGCTCACAACAACGCCTCCCACAAGTCCAACAGGAGGCCTGAAGCCTAAAAAAGTGTCTCACGCCTGTTTCACTGATCTGTGCTGGAAAGACCCAAAGGTCAGTGGTGGAAGCTAGAAAGTCTGTGCCAGCGGGATGAAGGATCTGTGCAGCAGGCTGAGGGATCTGCACTGGAGCCAGGTAGCAATGCTCAAGGTAAGGACCAGAGCACCCCCCAAAGTGCCACAGCCGGTTTCAGCCACAGTGAGGCCCTCAGCTCCTCTGAGGATGAGGAAAACTGAGTTCCCATCAGGAGAATCAATGTGACAAGCTTCTCCAGGAGACTCAGCGGTGTACCATCTGTCCCTCTAGAGCCAGGAAGCATGCTCAAGGTGAGGACCAGAGCTTCCCTAAAATGAACCTCAGTCATTCTCGGCAACAATGAGGTCCTGAGCTCCTACGTCAATAAGAGCAACCAAGTTCACTAGAAAAGCCAGCATGACAAGCCCCCGCAGCAGGATAGCCCAGGAGAATGAGTAGCTTCCAGCAGTGCCCTAACAGCTTCCCTAAGTGCTTCTCATCAGCATCTCCAGTTTGCCTCTTATGCTGTCAGCAACAATCCTGAGGTGGGCCTCCCACACCCAGTGCCACACTAGTTCAATACCACTGGTTATTTCCAGTTGGCCACCAGTTGGCAATCCACCGCAGTAAAGAAGGACATTAACAGACTATGAGGTATAAAAGTTCTAAGAAGCAATGGAAGATGAGATGCAATGTGTAGAGGAAGCCACTTTGTTCAGTATCTTAAATGTCACATGCAAATATTAAGACCTAATGTGGTCAGAAATAAAAAAAAAACATTGAAGTTATAAAATCAACTCATGGAGACAAGTTATGAGCCACTAGAAGAAATTCTGTCCTGGCAATTTTGGCTAATTTAGAAGGATCTTGGAACTTTGCTTGTACTATTACTCCTAACCTTATTAAGTTTTCAGGACAATGTAGAAATCAGTAGAAGATAATACAATTTTTCCATAATCTCGCTTGTGGAGATCCTGAAATCAGATCTTGGGTCCAGTTTCACACTGAAAGCCTGCAGAGCTGTCAAAGTGTCCATTGGCTCAGCAGAAGTGGCTGCTGAACAGGAAAGTTTGCTCATTTCTATTTCTTAAAAATGAGCAGGTGGCAATTCATTAGGTCCATGCCGTAAATGTAGTATAATGTTTTTTATTTGTTGCCTCCCAAGGGCATAGCATAGGAAAGTGGCAAAAAGATTTTAAAAGATCAAAAATTAATGCAAAGCAAATTTCCCTGCCACAGATGCCAACAAGGTTAGAGTCCGTAAAGTGGTTTATGCCTGCCGATCACTTGAGTTGTTTACATGTGACTTTTTCTTTTTTTATCTCCTTAGATGAGGGTTAAAAAATCTGTAGAGGAAAAATGTCTAACAGGTTCTGAATTTTTAGAAAGGACAAATGGATGGGCTATGTTCTTGGCACTTGTTCATTTAATAACAACTTTATCAAGATCAGGAGTATTACTCTGCTCAGGATCACACAGAATAAATTTTAAATGAGTACAGTCAGTCAGCAATTGATGATTTTGGTGACTTGTATGTGCTAGTAATTTGGCCTAACTACATATACAGGTACTGCTGTTAGTTTATCTTTTGTTGCTATAACTAAAGACCCGAAGCTGGGTTTAAGCAAAAAGAAAAAGAAATTTATGTAACTTAGAGTTCTAAAAATTCAAGAGCATGGAGCTTATGGGTGCTCACTCAGGGAAGGACCTTATGGATACATCACAGAAATATGGTAGATGGTGAGCGCATAGGCAAGAAAGACAGACCATAGATGGAGAAAGAGAAAGACAGACATTCATTTGCCGGGCTTAATGCTCTTTTGTAACTTCCTTTTCTAAAGAAAACTAACTGGAGTCCATAAAAGCAACGATGACACCCCAAAGACCTTCCTACCTGCAACTAGGTCCCAACTCTTAAAGGTTCCACCCCTTTGACACTGCCACCTTCGAGACCAAGCTCCCAGTGCATTACCATTCTGGACATATGCTCAGAATAATATCCAAAACATAGCACAGTTCTTGAAAATAGCAGTTAATAGGTAGAATTCTCACCCTAATTAACTACATGTGCTGATATCCATGAACTAAGCAACTACACTGAGGACAGCAATGTGTAATACTAAAACCATGCTTGAAATACATGTTATTTTGGTCTTCTAAATGCATACTGTTTCTAATGTCATATCAACTACTACTATACTATCTTTAATGTTTGTAAAAGTGTAATAAAAGGAAATGAGAGACCAAAAAAAAAACAAAACAGCATGTGCTCAACCCAACAGACCTGAAATGTTTTCTAGGAATGTTCAAAAGGTACACTGTAAAGCTGAGCTCTTATGTTCTTGTAATTACTACTACATCTCTGTGGTCTAGGTCATACCTCTAGATAGAACAGATCCACATTGTAACCCTTATTGTTTCTTTCACTGAGTTTCCTTGTTTATTATGCTTCTTTCAGTGCATGTATTTGGAAGAAAATACGATTTTATGTCATTTATTCATTTATGTTTTCATAAATTTTAGTATCTCTTATATGTATGATATTAATAAAGACCAATATAAGAAAAAAACAGTGCTTTAAGGTTGTCTCAGTTACTTTTCTTTCATTGCTGGAATAAAAATACCTGACACCCCAAATTAAGGAAAGAAAGTCTTATTTAGCTCATAGTTAGTGAAGGTTTCGGTTCATACTCAGCTGGCTCCAAGGCAGAGGGGCCGATGGCAGAGAGCAGCTGTTTATGAAAGCAGAAAACAGCAAAGAACCCAGGGCAAAGCAGCAGCCACAGCAGCTAGCAAGCCTCTCTCCCTCCTTACATCATGGGCAGACTGTCCACCCCAGGGTGAGCGCAGCACTGCCACCCACAATCCCAGCATTGGATCATGAGTTAACCACAAATTCTAGAAGCTGCCCCATGATGCATGAGGTTTTGGGGTACAACTAGACGCAAACTCTAACAGAGAGGCTTAAAATAAAGTAAGAACATGGACAATCACATGCTTCATCAGAGTAAGAAGTGCCGCTGGTCCTCTGGTGTATGCTGTGTATTTAATATTATATTTCAGAAGTGATCACGCAAAATGCTCCACATTGAAAGTGATAAATTACCAGTTAGGGAAGGCTTGCATATTAGGTTAAATAAACTTGACATTTACACAGGTGTTAGTCACTTTGTGCTTTTAATTTTTATTGCTTAATGCTTCCAGTACATAATTAATGCATGCCCTGTGGGGAGTGGGCCTATGCACACCACACACTTGCATTCTCTTATTCACCCCCACCCAGCCACCACCTCTTGATCTCCTTCCCTTTTGCAAAAAGTCTATCTCTCTGTATTTCACTGCCTATCTTTTATTTTTCTCTTTAGCTATTCATGTTTGGATTTCTCGTATAAGAGAACCCTTGTGTTATTTAGGCTTGTATGTACTTTTCAGAACAATAGTAATGTTAGTGCCTTGTAAGTATGTGCATCTTCCAAGTAGAATGTTGAAGTCATCTGCACTCTCAATTTATAGACAGAAGAAAACCATAGAATGCGGAATTGAAAAACACTAGTAAAGTTACCTAGTTCTATTCTGTCATTTAATGGGGAAGATCTTCATGTCCGTAGGGCTAAAAATGACTTACCTGGATCTGCATAGGGCCTGGACAGAATGACTTTCTAAATTCAAATTCCTTGGTAAATTGCCATTGAACTAAATTTCTGTTGGCTCACAAACCAGTCCTTCATGAGATCTGCAACACACCGATTCATTGTCAGATTGACTACATAAACAACCTGCGTGTCCGTGCTGCAAGCTGGCTATGAGAAAAGCAGCCTACAGCCCCCAACCTAGGAGCACGTCATTAGTGTGGCAGAGGCTGAGTGACAAAGCAATATACTCATTATTATATTCAGATTCGTGGGGTGTTAAGAGAGAATAGAGATGTATAGCAGCGTCATAATGCATAATAGTTTTCTCAAAAAGCATACATACTGCATTTAAAACATCTCAAATAAAATGCCCATTTAGTGCATAAAACTTTGTTACTAATTCCTCAAGACCTTGCATAACACCATTACTGATTCTGTTACAATAGAACTCTGTTGTCTACAGACCACAGCTCCTCTGTGTCCCCCCCTGCCCCCCCCCCGCCCCACCGAGCCATGGAGGCTTGGATTTGGCATCAGCCAGTGCTCCAAAAACTGCCAAAGCTAAATTTCTACCCAAGAAGGGATAAAGAGAGGTTTGTCACCTCCTCTAAAACTTAACTCTCCTGCATAGCATCTACGCTCTACACGAACTGTAAAGTTGCTCATGCACGAGGCACTTTAGGACACAGCTTCAGAGTGGTTCAGGTGAAGAAACAGACCACCAGAGAGGCTGCAGGACTTGCCAGCCAGCAGTTGAATGGGACTAGAGCTGGCGGCTGACGTTTGAGCAATATGGCTTCCACTAGAGCGAGTTCCCTTGTGCCTTCCCCACTGTAGTTCTTTCATTATCCATCAGCAATCTGTGTCCTGTTATGGAGCATATATTAAGAAAAGTGTCATCTATTTACTATTTTATTTATTTGTTTGTGTATTTATTTATTTATTTTGGTGGTACCAGGGACCAAACTCAGAACCTTGAGCTTACCAGGTAAGCACTTATTCCACTGAGCTATCTTCCCTATTTATTCAGCAGTATCACATATCCATATGCAGATTTATTCCCCACAGAGAATGATAAGGAATGGCACCAACAGATTTGCTCTTCTTTTCTGTATCTGGTACAGGATCTCATTATACAGACCAGACTCATAGTGACCCTCCTGTTTGCAGCCTCCCCAGTGCTGGGATCACAGGCGCGTGCCACCACCTCACCCTCCCGGAGCAGGGTTGCTCTTGACGACTCTGCTTGGAATGGAGCAACTGTTTGCCTCTTGCACTGGGCACGCTCTTCTCCTGTGCTGTGCATATACACCTTTACAACAATTGTGTGGCAGGCATTCCACTGTGCACCTTCCCTCTTCACTTAGTGTCTTAGTTACTCTGCTCTTGTTGCTGGGACAAATACCCAACACTCAACATTGGGGAAGGAAAGGATTATTTAGCTCACAGTTACTGGAGATCAGTCCATACTCAGCTGGCTCCAAGGCAGAGTGGCACATGGGAAAGGGCAACCTTCCATGGCGGTGGGCAAGAGTAAGAGAGCACTGGGACAGGTAGCAGCAGCTCAAGCAGCTAACTACTCTTCCTCCCTTACCTTGAAATGCAAATCACCTGCCCCAGGGCAGGTGCAGCACCCATTTCCACAATAATCAATTACAAATTCCAGAAGCCACCCCACGACTGCATGAGGCTTTGTGGGGACACCTAGACACAAACCATGACACTTAGGTAATATTCACCCCTCGTGCATATGTGTGTGTGTGCGTGTGTGTGTGTGTGTGTGTGTGTGTTTATTTTTATTCATTGACTAGCAAGGCAAGGGCCCTTGAAGTCACCTCTCCAGATCACTTACCTTGTAACTGGTGCAGCTCAAAATAATCTCTGGTCTCTCTGAGCCCAAATCCATTCTCTTCTCCTCTCTGCAGTGCTTGCTCATCAAACACATCAACTTTGCCCCTAACTTAGGTGAAGGTAGTATTTGTTCATATCCAAGGTGATCATGTGTGCATACTTCCAGGTTTAGAATTAACAGACCAGTGTTGAAGCTGAGAGGGCATTTTATCCTTGCCAAGAGGTTTGCATTGCTTTTTCATTGTTTTCCCAGTGAAGAAATCTTTGTAAGTGATTTCTGCAGGTCATAGTAGTCTAAATTAAAAAAAAAAAATCAAGAAATACGGGTCTGAGCAGCAGTGGCCCCTGAAGCAGGAGTACATTGTACCTTTTAAAGTTTCCTGTGTATTATTAATGTCCTAGATTAATATACCTATGTGCTTAATTCAAGAATTATCACAGAATTTCTGGGGCCCTGGAGAACTATTCTCTAAACTATCAGGTCTGTCTGTTAAGAAGCAAAATGGAAAGAAAAAAACATATTACAAAGATAGGTATGGGAACCACAGAAACCAGATTTGTGATTTGTGGCCCTCTCTTTGCAGACAATGAAGTGTCAGTGTCTCCAGGCAACCTAATGTACTGTCAGCCTTCAGCCCCTTGATATTATGTAACGTGGTAAAAACCCTCTGGATGCAGACGTGGGAGATGCTGTGTGGCGTCACAGCACCTCTGCGCAATGGTCAACCAGTGGCTGCATTGCATTCACTTTCTCTGGCCTTACTGGTTTTGCTGCATGAATTTACATAAGCACAGCATGAGTTATAATCTGGCTTGTGCTGTGATAGTTTCTAGTACCACGGGATTGGCTGCAACTCTAGCCTCAAAGCTCCCAGAATTGAATATTTAGAAATGGCATACTGGGGCAAAAGTGAGGTACTGCCAGGTTGATCTAAAGTGTGGGAGTCGGGCCTCTCATCCACCTCCAGTTACAGAAATAGGTAGACTGTGGAAAAGCCTCTGTAGATCATGAGCAAAATGAAAACAAGGAATGGAATTTTAGACAGAAGACTGGAACTAACAGGTGCAAAATCTTGCAGGAATAAAGTCTTCTGTGGAAAATGGAGGCTAAAATCTGTGCAAATGCAATGTGGGGATGATGAAGCCCAACCAGGTACCAGAGGAGGTGACCTTGCTCATGGTCTTGCGTTGAATAATGTCAGACACAAAATTTGAATGCGGCTGCCTAGTTCTGCATCTGCCTTTCAGGATATTTATTGATCCTAGTGAAAGCACACTTTTAGTCACAACTAAAGCATAACAATATTTAATTCAGAGGTGACCATGGCCAGGTTATTAAATAAATCAAAAATTTTTAAATGCCTTTAAAAAAAGGAGATATAGGGTCTACAGGGTCTCACTCCATAGATCAGACCCATAGTGATCCTCTTGTTTTCAGCCTCCCAAGTGCTGGGATTACAGGCCCATGCCACCACACACAGTCTCATCCCCATCTCAGTGCCCCCAGGAGGCTGGGCCATCACGGAACACCAGGAATTGAAACTTGACCACTGCGCTCTGCCTAAACAGGTACTTTAATCCGCTGAGCTATCAGGCCAGCCCTGAGAATTTGTTCTAGTACTTATTTGCATTGCATACACCTCATTTAAAAGCAACATAACATGGTGAGATGAATCCTTTGGGCCCAGAAAATTTGTGAATGAAGCGCGCCTGTAATCCCAGTTCTTGGGAAGGACAAATCAGGAGGAACACTGTGACTCTGAGTTGCACAGTGAGACACTTTACCAAAAAAAAAAGAAAATCTAGAAAAGAAGTACCTTGGAACACTCCTATCTAT
This sequence comes from Capromys pilorides, assembly GCA_004027915.1. Taxonomy (NCBI): domain Eukaryota; kingdom Metazoa; phylum Chordata; class Mammalia; order Rodentia; family Capromyidae; genus Capromys; species Capromys pilorides. The sequence goes on from PVKN010002933.1 coordinate 22,555, forward strand.
TTCTGCACCCTCCTGCTGGCATTTGCTTTGGGAACTGGCCTTTGATCAGTTGGATTCTATTTTGTTCTAATCAAATGGACGTCCCAGAGCCATGTTGTTGATTTTTCCTGAAAAGGCATAGCTCCACCACGTGGAGAGTTCTTTAAAACATTTATGCCACCCTTGAGTCAGATTTCCTCAACTAGAAATGGCAGCCTAGGTCAAGAAAGTGAACATTACTTTTAGATCCTCCCATTCAGATTTATTTATGCTCTCTGATATTAACGCTGCATTTGACTTGGTTGATTCTGGCCAGAAGTATGTCACTTTCTCAACTTTTCCCTCAGCAGCTGTGGGTGGGCATTTGTGGTTCATTCTGGCCCACAGCAGATCCTACTATGGCCTTGTTTCACCAGAAATTGGAATCAGCCACACAGAGCCATGCACGTCTATGGATAATAACACTCATCCACAATCAGAAATAACATGCCTAGTGTTATCCCCAACACAAAGACAAGCGTGTATGCCTTATAGACACACAAGAATGGCCTACTAGAATTATTTTAAACTTCAATTCACTGAACAACAGAGTGTATAAATTGTGATGAAGGTGAACAGTAAAATACCACACAAAACGAGAAAAAAATATGGTTTATTGCTATATGTGACATTACAGATGAATTTTTCTGGTATGTCTTTTAAGAAAACAAAAGTTAAGTACTAGAAAATATATAAGAAGAGATATGAGTTGACACAAAAGGGAAAGCCAGGAAAAACTAAGTGCGAATAATTGTTTTCCTCTGAGGAGAAGTTAAGAGACTGAGAGGGGACATAAAAGTACCCCTTGAGATGCATGGACAATGGTGACATTCATCCTGCAAAAATACAGTTTCACACATGATACCTTTGCACTTTTTTGAATGTACATGCCAATTAAGACATTGCTAAAATAAAAATATGGTTTCTGCAATTAGGTTCCCTGTTACTTAATTTGAGGGCGACGGATCCCCCTGTGGGCAAGCGCTATCGAAATCCACGGCTGTGTCCTGCACCACTGCGCTCCTGCCAAGCAGACAGCGAGCTGATGGCCTGACCCCCCCTTCACTGTGGACAGACTCAGCGCCACCCCCTGGCTGCTGGCTCCTCTGGGGCGCATGCCCTTCCTGCCTCCCTCTCCATCCTCATTTTGCCTGCCACCTCCTGGAAAATGTGCCTTCATGCTTACATTTTCAATAAGCACAACTCATTCAAACCCACACATGCAGGGGTATCATCTTTGCATGAGAACTGCCAACATCTTCCAGCTGTTTCCTGAATGAGAGACCAGGGTCCCTGGACCTTCACACTGACTTTCAACTGTCTCGCTTTAGACTTTGGCGGCTCTGGTTCTCATAACCTATGCTCTAGGCCAATCTTCTCACCACTTTCACTATACGGTTTCACTATTCTAATTTTCCCCTCTATTTAAAATAGTTGCTGTTCCTGGAGGAGCGATTTCCTGTCGGCACCACAGAGCTAATCCTCGGTATCACAGTGTACAGTTCAACGCCACCTCTTTAGCTGACATTTCTCCCTCTTTTTTATGGACTGCCAGATGTTTATATCTCTTATACAGGCCTACTGATTTTCTCCTTCAACCAAGGGTCTAACCTTCACAAAAATAATAAACGTATGAACAGAAAAATGGATATGAATGCTAACTTCGCTGCTTACCAGTGATTTAAGGCCAGTCATTTCATTTAAGCCTGTTTCCTTTTTCATTAAGATATGGGAGATGGATGAGAATTTTCAAGACCTACTATGATATAAATCCTATCTTAAAATCCAGGTTTTCCGGATCTCAAGAAAGCCTTAGGAGCCAGATGAAAGCCTGCTTCTTGGGTGACTGCTAAGGCTACTCGTGGTCTCCCAGGCCTCTCTACATCTTAAAGGCATTTGTGTACACTTTCCTGTTCTCTTCAAGGCAGCAAGCTTCTAGAAGTGGGAGTTTCTAAGGCATTTGTGTTTGCTTTCTTAGCACAGCACGTACCCTGCTGGCACACTGTATGCACACTAACAACGCTTTAAGTAAAGCACACGAAAGAACCACATATGGGCAGGGTGGTAAGCAAGGCACTGTATTGGGAATGGTGAAAGATCTGCTAGGCCATGGTACATCTCTACCCAGGTGCTGTGTCTCAGACTCTAACAACTTGATGGTTCGCCGGATCAGAGATGATACAGTGAAAGGAACACTCGTGATCATGCAGTTCAAGTGTGTCACTTTGTAGGTGACTTCCCCCACGCGCTGAAATGTGGTTCCCACTTCCTGCAGCAGACAAACCGAGCAAGAGGCCAGGTTTCCTCTCTTCTCTAGAGATTTCTCCTACACTGCATTGCTTACTTTGGAAAGCTCTGTTGCTAGGCAACCGTGAGCTCTTTCAACCTCTTAGGTTTTAAGTGCATTCTATGAAATTTCTCTGCTTGACATGTTTGAATGATGGCTTGGGCTTGCTAAAGACAAAGAACAAGGCTACAAAAGGCCAGCTTGTGAGCTTTGGGTACTTAATCAGTTTCTCCCGTTAGAAAATGGGCTTGTTCTGCCCACTGGGAATAACGAGCAAGCTAAACGTATTGCCACAGCCAGCCTCAAGAACCCGTGAAGGCCCAGGGAAGACTCAGTGAGACGCTCCTGGGCAGTGTCTCTTAATCTCACTATGCTCTTTTATTTTTATCGCTATTATTAATATCTTTACTATATTTGGTGCAGGGTCTACAGGGTCTCACTACACAGATCAGACTCATAGTGATGTTCTTATTCTCAGCCTCCCAAGCGCTGGGATTACAGGCACGTGCCACCACACCCAGTCTTAATCATCATCTCAGTGCACCCCGGGAGCAGGTCTGGCACAGCACACTGGATCTCAAGCCCCAGTCCCTTCACCTGCCTAAGCAGGCACTTTAGTCCACTGAGCTATCATGCCAGCTCTATGCTCTTTTAGAACCACAGATTTTTCATATGAGTTACATTTTTGATCATGTGCTATAATGGAATTTTCACTTGGCAACATTTCCATTTAATCTGGCTTTTATGGCAATTGAAAGCAGAATGCAGGCCTTTTGCTCTCATCTGATTTATCAACCTTGTCTGCACACTGGGTGTCTGGCTCCTGCATGGGGCAGCAAATGAGAACTGAAACGCTGCTTCTCCAGATGAGCTCAGCGTTGCTCTTTAGATTTCTCTGCAGTGCACCACAGCAGTCCTCTGAGCAGAGCCAGCTTTTGTTCAGCAGGATTTTCATAATTTACAACATATTTCATATAGGGAATTGGATCAGGTATTTGGGAGGGTTAAATCTGCTGTGTCATACATGCTCAGATAGGATGGACAGTTTGTAGCTCGCCGAGATCCTGATAATTAGTTTTTTGCCCTGTCATCAGACACTGAAGACAGTTTACTTCGGCAAAAGTGGATATGTTGGTTTCATCTTTTGCTTTCAATTCAAACCTGCAATGATAATGAACCAGTTATTTTACAGGTAATACAGCAACTATTAGCTACTACTCAAAAATACCTGAAAATTGGCAAAAACCAAAGAGTACCAAGTCATTGGTAATAAAACATGTGAACATTATAAGTTACAATGCTTTCTTCTCCTATAGCACCTTTCAGAATGTAAACCATCTTATTTTGAAGTTCACAATGTTCCTATGGGTGGACGTTAGCATACGAAGGCAGGTGTTGGTCCTAAGTCGATCAGAGGAGGCAAGACTCAGGGGTCCAAAAGGTCTGCCAGGAGCACTCTGTGGATGACCTGAAATCTTCACGCACTACATTTTAAATATGAAAATTTATGACAATTTTATTGTCGTTATCATTTTTTATCTTAATCTTTCCTTCCTGACTTTGAATATGGTACAAAGAAAGAGACTGATTCTCTCTCTCCCTTTCCCTCTACTCTCTCTTCTCTCTCTCTCTCCTCTCCCTCTCTGTTTTCCTCCTCCCTCTCTCTCCTGATGCCACTTGTCTTTCTCCTTAGAAGGTGTGAATCCAGGGAGATCACTGTTGTTTCTTATGCACCTCTGTGATATTATTTGCGGACAAAAGAATCTGCAGACCAGGCAGGAAGTGAGACCAAGGATCAGGCACCTCCATGCTTGCAGTAAGCTGTCTGCTGCTTCCCCACTGCTTGCTGCCTTTGCTGCCCTGGTGGTAAAAGTCCCAACCAGAAAGCCATGTCACATCTCTTGCTAAAATGGAAATCTGTTGATCATGGGAAAGGCATGTTTTTGAATCAGTACCAACAGAGAAGGGACCCCCAGTTCCTCTGGACTTTATTTTCTCTGCAGTACAAGAGTTTAAATCCAGGGCCTTGGGTTGAGGAGATAGCTCAGTAGAATAAGCGCTTCCCTGGCAAATGCAAGGTCCTGAGTTCAATCCCCAGTACTGCACAAAAAATAAAATAAAAATAAAAATAAAAATAAATAAATCCAGGGCCTTGAGCACACTAGGATGCTACCGGCTACTTTACCAGCCCTCAAGTGGACTATAGAAGCGTCATCCATATTATTACCTTCACCAAATCTAGCAACGAGGACTACATTGTTCTTCTCAATGCAGTTCAAGCAACCATCATGCAAAATCTGTGATTTTCTTACCTATCTTCAGCAGCTAGACCTTAACACATGTTCTGATAAGAGAATTCGTTTGTTTAGATCTAAACCTTGCTGGAAAACCAGTAGTATTTTTGCAAAGAAAACACCTCCCAACATGTTAGACTGGGGGCTGTGACTGCATGTGTTTTCTTATATTGTTGTTCATGCCAGTTTTTTGTTTTTTTTTTTTTTTTTTTTTGCAGAACCAGAGATTGAACTCAGGACCTTTCAATTGCCAGGCAAGTGCTTATTCTACTGAGCTATCGCTCCAGCCCCTTGCCAGTCTTGATCCCACTGGTGACTATGAAGATTTCTTGGTGCCACAAGCTCTTTTCTTATGAAAAAGCTCAGCCAAGTTGTATAACTTCCCAGACATGGCACACTTAAGGCATGGACTGAAGATTCAACCTTAGGTCTATTGACAACTCCTAAGCACACTCATGGCGCAGGGAGGCAACCGAATATGGAAGGTTACAGTAGTGACCTAGCAGATTCACAGATTCATTTGGAAAAATGATTTGCCACAAGATCCAATGACATTTGGCTTATGTAGAATTATGGCGAACTGTCAGGATTATACTGCAGAAGGATATTATAATTAAGCACTAAGAATCTGAGAATGAGGTGCAGTTACTAACAGTGGCCTGAAATTACTTCTAAATCTTCCTTTTTCCCTAGTGATAGCATTGAACCTGATAGGAATAATAATGATGCTTTCCAATTTGTTTTATGTGACTTCTCTCTTACGTCTTTTATTCTAGAGTTATTAATGGTAACCTCTTTTAGACTTCGAAAGCTCTCTGGTATGAAGAGTGAATTAAGTGGTAAGAAACATCTGTAGTTTCTGAGATATCAGTGTCTTTAAATAAAAAAATACAAACAACAACTACATGTTGTGGTATAATTGGAGTGTGGATTCTAGTTAATAGATATTTTACTTTGATGAAACTATTAAAATTTCCCAGTTTTGTATCTTTCACCTGCAAAGCAGTGAAACCAATATAAATCATGGACATTTATTATGAGGGTTAACATGCTGTGCTTAGACTGACTCCACATAAAAGTTCTCTCCATCCTTCCCTTCTGGTATCATTTATTTGGCTTTTTTAATTTTTAAAGGGAACAAAAAGTAGCTATAAAAATATTAAATATGATACAAAATTTTACTAAAAATTATAAGAGTCCAACAATGGCATGTTATTATCTTCAAATTAATTGCTCAGATTGCCAGACAGAAGCATGCAAAATTGCTGAAAAATTAAACAGAAGAAAAATGTATTTAAGCATTATTCATTCCTTTCAATAGACCAGTAATAATCAACAGTATACTAACCTAAGCTATCCCACATATACACACGTTATTCCCTTCCTTCTTTTCTTTTCTACTTTCCCTCACTATTTAACATTTAAATGCATGGTGACAGTTGCATTTTTCCACTCACACTACTTCTCTTCCAGGTTAGATAAATCTGTCAGCAGTCACATCAGATGTTAAATCACTGCATGTTCCGAAATACCCAATATGCTCTCGTCGTTGCACTTTCATGTAGCAAGCGCATATTTACAGTGGCTCTGCCCATTAACTAATCATACTGAAATATCAAAGCACCAGTAAGATACAAGAGTACCAGGGCTTCAAAGTCAAGGCTAGCAAGTCATTCAGCCCAAAAGTTTTCACTTACTAGAAGATAAAAGTGACATTCAGTGAAAAACAAATCCTTCTTGGGTGTAACCACATCCTCCTATGGTGCAATGCTGCAAAAAGCCTTCCCAAGCCCTGAGTTTCCTCATATCTGTGATCCTCCAGTGCACTAGAAGCTCTGTGAGAGTTTCCAATTTCTTGAAATACCACATTGTGTCTCAAAGCAAGAACTGACTTGGTTTAGATATAGAGAAAGAACCATTTCAGGTTAAGGTTGGCAGGAATCTTTGCAGTCTTTGACACTAATCTGCACAGGAAGAGGTTTATAAGAGACCTAATGAATTACACAGAAAATTCTCAACATGGAAGACAAAGCAAAAACCCACATACCAGGCTGAAATCCTGGCCATCCAGTAGACCCATTTCCACATGCAAGATCCAAGGTCAACAAAACAGGGAAAGTAATGCACGGGACCAGTGGACCTCAGGCCAGAGCATAGTCTTCAGTCCCAGTCTAACCCGACAGGAACAACTCCCACTGGCATCCCCTGTTCTTGGTAAGATCAGCTCAGAGGACAACTTGACTGTCAGTGGGTAAATCTGGGTTGCCACAAAGGTATCAGGGCATTTGTCCTCGTAGTAGGCCATTTAAAGTAGATACTTCTGGTAAATTCTGTAAAGGCTACACATTGGCTTCATTTTTTATTGTAATTTGATGGAAAGCAGGGTATTGATTTTTAAAGTAAAAGCAAGAAATACTTGGAAAGGTTTTGATCATTTCCATTAACTTTATTAGGACTATAACAAATCAACCATCTATTCAGATTATTCTTATAGAACAGACAGGGTCATATATTAAATTTTATTTTGTCCCAGCTCTGCCTCTCAGTAAGCACAGTTTTCTACTCATCTATACTTCTAAAACATTTTTATATTCTGACCTATCTTATCGTTTTGCTTTTTGCTGTAAATAGCTCTACTTATAAGACTATTATTTAGTATTAAATTAAAGACTTCCGGAAATACTCAAATAAATCCCTATGCCTTGGGACAGTTAACATCCTCTCCATCTCCCACTTGAATACATTTCTCTATAAACAGTAGAGGGTAGCATTTAAGGATAACTCAGGCTCGGGTGTGAGTCATGTTGGCATAAGTGCGGTACAAGGTGAAGCTGATACGTGGCCAGCTGAAAACCAACAGCACTAACTCTAGTATATTTAACTCTGTATCCAAGGGCTTAGGAAAAAGTTCATAATAGGATATAAACTGGGAAAGTGACTGAAAGAACAGAAGAAAAGGGACTGAACATGTGGGTGGCTGATGTTAAAGGTCATGTGCTTTGGTTACAGCACGGTATTGTAATGCACAAAGAGGTCAAGGCCAATGGCTCATTTTTGGAAGTGAAAACAAAGGATGAGGTCAAACCTATGGCTCAAGAAATGCACCCTTGGGCTGGTGAGGCAGCTCAGCAGACTAAGCGCCTGCTTAGACAAGCACAGGGACCAGGGATCATCCCCTCACTACATGTCATGCTGGCCCCGCCCTTAGCCATGCCGAGTGGGCAACGGAGACCAGGCATGGTGGCACACACTTGTAACCCCAGAGCTGAGAAGGCTGAAAACAGGAGGATCGTTACATGTTTTGTTTTGCTTTGTTTTGTTTTGTTTTGTTTGTCTTTTTGAGACAAGGTCTCGCTATGCAGTTCAGATGGACCTTGAGCTCACTTTTGTAGCCCAGGCTGGTGTTGAACTCACACCAAGCCTCCTGACTCAGCCTCCCAAGTGCTGGAATGATAGGTGTGTACCACCATGCCCAGCTAGGATCACTACATGTTGAGTGCATAGTGAGACTCTGTACCAAATACATTTTAAAAAGAAAAAAAAAAATGTACCCTCACATAGGAAAGTATAAACAGCTTTGCATTGAAGAAAGGCTGGTGGTAGGAGCATTGTAGATTCTACAGTGTACGCTAGAGTTGAGTTTAGGAATCTTAGCTCATCATGGAATGAAAAAGTTAAACAGGAAGAGAAATGCGGACATTTGGAAACAAGAGAACTCCTCAGAGATAAAGGTTGAGGCATTAGCTTTGTGGACTCACTTAAGGGGTTCGTGCTTCATCACAGCTGCTGCAAAGGACAGCAAATATAACTGGTGAGCCCTTAACCTCAAAAGCTGATGTTTCTTTCTGTTTTGATAAAGACTTGATATGGACAGGGAAAGAAGTGAAGTAAGAAGTAAAAGGTTTCCAAACGCAGCAGCAAGAAAGCATAGAGCAAGGGCCAACATCACCGAAGGCCTTCTGAGTATGCGTATTCTTTCTCACTGTTTAAGATAAACAAATGTTACCCAAAGTGAAAGGTAGAAAGAAAAGCAGGCTGGAGAAGGTTACATCTATACACGTGCCTGTAGCCCCTATGATTAGATGGACTCACAGTGTGTAGAAAAATTGTTGCAATTCTTACATCTTGACTTTACCTGATCTCTAGTCTAACTGGTAACATAGGGTAAAAATGATTTGACAACCACAATTAATTTCCATGATTTTAAATTACTCATAATTTTATAACACAATTCTAATGAAATTGCAAAAGAACAAATGTGAGGGGTTAATGTATGCATCAAAAATATTGTAAGTGGGGATGATTTTACTTCTGCCGAAAGGACCAGTGGGACTGAGAAGAAGGGGAATGAAGAAGGTCTCCCTGGACCAGAGAGGAGCAAGAATCTGCTCCTGCTTTCCTCTAGGACCGTCCTCGTCTCTAGTGCCTCTGGGCCAGCTCTGATCCCTTATCTGTATTCACTGTTTCTTCCCATATGCACGCATGTCTACTTCCCTCTGCAGCACACAATCCCAACAGTAACACCTGGGTTACTGAAGACAAATGGGCAAGAAGATAGGATCCATGAAGAAGACTGGGCATTTCAGCAACTCCAGAGTGTGCTACACACAGCAAGGCACCACTGCACAGCCATCGTTCTCTTTCTGTTTCCTGGATTGATATTTCTCTGGCTTCTCTAAAATGCTAGCATACAAACGGAGGCATCATGAGTCAGCAAAATAAGAAAATGAAGTTATTTTTTAAGTCAAATTGATCACAAATAGTAGTTATATATCTTGAATGGGACTAGATGTCATCTGCTTCTTTAATCTAATTATATGCTATATGTAGAGCCCATGGAATGTCTTTAATACCTGAAATTCTCTCCATTGCTACAGTGCATAGATTCACACAGTCAAGGGTTAAATTAGTAGAAAGTATCTTAAAGCTACTTGGAAAGTTAGCAGCCAATGAAAATCTCTTTTGGTGAAGTAATACTCTTTGCTTATGTTTCATTGGTCGAGTACAACATTCCTGTCTCTGGGAGTTGGAGGACAAGTTTCTCTGCAACCAGAAAGAACTGGATAGTCTCCAATTACTTATATAAGATATTTTATGATCACTCAATAAGAGCAAGCCACTTCTCGACTTGCAAATGGTCTCTCTGAATGATTTCCCAGCAACATTCAAACCTAACCTAGACTGCAGGGGTTTGTCTTTGTTTCAAAAGAAAACCTACACAAGAGATTCAAAAGTGCTGAGTCAAGTCTGCAGTGATTACATTCACGTACCATGGTGGGAATGATGATCAACTGCTCGCTGGCATACCTTTTTGCTCATCCCAGCCAACATACATTTACATATGCAACTCCACACTACTGCTTACTACTTCTAGAGTTTGGTTCCTTTTGGTTTCCTCCCCTTTTTAAGACTTTACATTTCTTAGCTGATAATGATAATAATCATGCAGTCCCACTTACTTCTCAAATTTTTTGCATGAAGGGCATTTGCTAAACACTGAACGTGCCAGAGTTCTGGTGTATATAAATGTCTACCTCAATTTCCAGGGTTGCCCATAATTTTAAGGAAAGATGACATTAATAACATCTTATTTTGGAGGCAATGTTAGCACCCTTTAGAAGCCAGCATAGAAAGACTCTTGGCTAGGAGAGATACGTCCATATGTTAAAAAATCCTAGGAGCTCAGAAGGCAGTCTGTGCTTTAATGTTATGAAGAAAAATACAGACTTCCTTTAGGTAGACTTCTATCTGAGCCAAGCTGCCTTGAGGCATAATTACCTAATTACAATACTGAGCTTATCTTTGTGCAATAGAAATAGGCATCCTTCACACTGGAGGACTCCCATCTTCCAGCCCCCAGCTTAGAAATATGCAGCCCCTGTCACCTTGCAATGTCCAGCCATCTTACTGCATGGTCTACCACAGGCACATGAGCAGCTCGGAGTGTGTCGCCATCTTGGCAATAAAAAAATGCAGCAGATTGCTGTTCTAGGGATTGAGTTAGTTACAGAAGTTAACATATTTGAAGGCAAAACTTTTGATACTCTTACTCCTACTATTCACCTTGTGCCTTATGAATCATTACTGAGCCATGTTTGCCAAAGGCAACCCCATTTCTGGTGTTCAGAATCTATCCTCAGTCCTCTCTAGTTTTTCTCTTTCTCTCCTCTCAACTTTGAATCATTGAAAAATTTTGTGAGACTAGCTGCAAAATGCACACACAATCCATCCCACTTTCCAACAACTTCTGACAATTTCCACTGTTTCTTCTGCTGCCATTCAGTTTAAAGCTGTCCCCATTTCCCCACTTGATTACTGCAACAATCTTCTAGCTACTTTCTCTCCGAGCTTTTGTCTTTGTGAAATCTGTTGCCCACACAAGAACCTGACTGGTTCATCTATAGCACTCCTCTGTGTCACACTCCCTAACAGTCTCATCCACTCATAAGACTGAAGCATGAGAACTAGAGCACTGTGGGTAATGGTCACAGCCCCACCAACTGCCTTTCCTCCCTCTGCTATTGCCAGCTTGTGCTGCTTACATATGTCAAGTATACTGTCACCCCCACCTAAATTCTCAAACTTTTGACCTCAGCTTGGAAGTTACATTATCTGTTCTCCTACTTCTCAGACTGAGCTATACCACAGCAGAGAGCAAAGTCAGCTTGTAGCTTAGAAAGTGTTCTCCTGCAGATGGAAGAGGATGTATTGGTGAAGGAGCCAGCCAAAGGTTGTATTCTCCAGCATACATGTGGCAGAACTGGATCTTCTTGGCATCCAGAATGACTTCCTCCAGTTCCTATACTCTCTTATTTATATCTCTTGTCATCTATTACCCTGACTATAGACAATCAAATTCTGGCAGATGAATAAGCTAATCTTGGGAAAAAATTAACAAGTTAACTTCTATGTGGGTTGCAAAGAGCATACTTTGTTAATTTCAAATGTGATTAATAAAAAGATATGGTCTTGAGGAACCAGCTAAGCCCAGGATCCCTAAGAAACAGTGTGGCATATGTTAAAGAAAAAGTTATTTTGTTGCTTGCTAAAATGATAGGAAAAAAATATATCCATGAGTGCTATAAGAGGCACCATTACTATTGCAATAGAGGAGAAAGAGATGACCTCCAAATATGACACACACAAGGACAAGTCAATGACCAAGGGGCAGTGTGAAGGGACCAATGGATAGAAGATCTCAAAGAGGACCTATCCAGGCCACAGGGCTCTTGCTAGACTTGACAAGGTTAAGCCTGAAACAAGGTTTGGGCTTTCATAAAAGATAGCTCAGAGAAGCCTGACCACAAGTCCATGAAGCAGAAAATCTTTGGCACATGAAAAGTCACCTAAGGGCCCATTTGTCTTCAAATATCAATAATTAAATAAGAATAAGACTGTTACTTAATTCAACAATAGGGGATTCTAGGGACCTTTTTCTAAGCACTGTGTTAAATACAGAGAAAATAGCTGGGCATGGTGGCATTCACCTGCAATTCCAGGACTTGGGAGGCTGAGGCAGGAGGATCAGTGCATGTTTGTGACTAGCCCAGGCCACAAAGTGAGCTCAAGGCTAGCCTGAACTGTACAGTGAGACTCTGTCTCAAATAGACCAAAAAAAGAAAAAAAAAGAGGTGAGGGGTAAATTCAAATGTGACATGGTCCTGATTGGAATTTTGACATTTGTGGGGACATTAAAGAAAAGCTAATGATGATCATGTAATAAGCTCAGGCAGGGGGAAGAACCTGCTGTGGAAAATTGGTTAGAGAAGGCATTAATGCTGTGCAGACAGAAAAAGAATGGTGCTCAAGGAAGTGCTCACAGAGAAGGATTCTTTGGTTTGAGTTTTGATGTAAAGGATGGGGATTTTCAGGTTAGAAAAAAATACTGGGGAAGAGCATTCAAAGCAAAAGAGGCAATACTTCCATGCATGCGGAAATGTAAGATAACAGATGTGGCAGCTCAGTGAGAAATGTGGGAAGAAGAAAACGGGGACATGGAAATGGGCAAAGCCAACCATCACTTAGAGCCAGACTGGGAAGGACATTGTGTTCTACAACACGGTACCTGGGCAGAGACTGTACGACAAACAGAAGAGGAAAAGTCGAGCTCTTAGCAAGATTTCTAGGGCACGAGTGAAGAGTGGATTGGAGAAGAAACTGATCAAAGACAAACTGACTGATTTGGAAACTATGGATCTAGAAATCTCATGCAACTGTAAAAGCATGTGGAATTTAATAGTGGCTTTCAGATGTACTTGTAAAATAGTGGTGCTATTAATGAATGTAAGAGAAAATATAAAAACACACGAAAGCAGGTTGGCTGTAGAATATATAGTGGCTTGCTTAGAAGGTATTAAGTCTGCAGTACTTGAGGATTCCCCCGTCTGGATGTCCTAGAGTATAGAGCAGCGTGTGGGTGTGCAGAATGGAAAGAGCTAGAAGTTGAAAGCAATCATTGTGATTGCTGGAATGCAAATAGATTTGGGGGTCACAGAGCATGGGAAGGAACATAGGAAGAATACTGTATGAAAAGACAATAAAAAAGGAATAGTGGATGTACTTGTCTTTCAGAAATAGTGCTGTGTGTCCAATAAAGCAAACCTCCTGTTTTATGCTATACAACTCTAACCATTCCTAAAGAGAATGTGTTAATTCAATGAGAAATGCCTTGTTTAAAAAACAACCACATTGATACATTTGGATAAGCAATTTAGAATATGCAAATGTGCTGAATTACTCTGCAAATCTGAGGAAGAAAAGTTGAAATGTTCTGATTAAAATAGGGAAGAAGAAAGCATGAAAAGAACCAGGATGCTGAGGAAAGAGTAGACAGACAGTGATGGTAGGAATTTTTGGGAAAATTTTCCAGACAGTGATTTAAAGGTTTATTTTGCCCCGCTGTATTTAGGTCAGGGTCTACAGGGTGTTCAGGGTCTCCCTACACATATCAGACTTGTAGTGACTCTCCTGTCATCCCAAGTGCTGGGATGACAGGCGCGCCCCACCATGCCCAGTCTCAATCGCGGTTTCAGCGCGCCCTGAGGGTGGGGCCAGCAGGGCAGGCTAGGGATTGAACCCAGCCGCTGAGCTCTGCTGAGGCAAGTGCTTTAGTCCACTGAGCTATCAGGCTGGCCCTGTGATATGAAGCTCTATGTTGTGGTGTAAGTTACTCTCACCAAACGAAAAGTCAATAAATCCAGAATTCACTGATGTTTTGTCTCTAGATTCATTGGCACTGGGGTGGAGAGGAGGAGGGGTCAGCTTTTAAAGAACAAATGACTTCCACTTTGAGCTTTTTAGTTCAATCGAACATTTGTGCATAAGGTGAAGGGGGCTCTGAGAGAAAAGTACCCAAGAACCGTTATGAAAAATTGTGCCGAAGGCTTGGGACGGACTCATTGGAGACAGGCAGTTTACCCTGTGTCAGATGATATGGCTTCACCTAAACAATATACACAAACAACACATTTGCATAATGAATCCCATCGGCCAGCTGTGTGATCTTTGGCAAGCTGCCAGTATCTATCCATACCCTGACTCATATCTACATGAGTCTGTACTCATAGATCAAATTCAAAATCAAAATGATGACCTTAGCCAGGAGCCTGCATGTCTGTATATATATTTCACCACTTTTCTGCATTCCATGCCATATATAAATGCAGGATGTTGCTGTGCTGTACTGTACATCTCAGGATAATACACAAGACTATACGTATTTTTAAAGCTATCTATCCATGTCTGGTTTTAGAAGATGACAATTTTGATGTTATAAGGGTCTCATGCTAGCCAAATCTTGAAAAACAGATGAAAGAAGCTGAAAATTATTTCCATGACCCCCAAATGAATCAAGGCTTGTGTATAAAAATAAGCAAAGCAGCAAAGCAGACCTTATGCGCATTCTGCAGGCAGCTGGCGTCAACGTTTGCGTTGCTCGGAGTCCCAGAGGACGCCCTTATTCATGCTGCAGATACTGCAGAGATGTGGGTGCGGCTTCTAACGCAGAAGCACGCTGTCTATGAATATTCATAGACACACTCTAGAGAAAACCCTCTAATGGTTTTCCCGGAATTGTTAAAATAGCAGCCATAAATTGTGTGCTAACCAGATAAAAGTAGTTAAGGGAGGATGCTAAGTTTTTTTTTAAAAAAAAATGACTACATACAGCGCTTCTAAATCTTTCATCACAAAGCAAGTCACCCTGAATCAGTCTCCTCTAAGTTCAGAGACCTTTTACCTGAAATAAACTTGTAAAAAATAAAAAGCACAATTCATAGACACTACAAAACAATAGGTTCACCTTCCTTTTTATGTAAAAACAGAGTTTATTGTATTTCAAGCACTTACATAGTTAGTCACAGAGAGCAAGAAACGAGTCACCAACTAGTTTGATATCAAACTAGTGTTCAAAGACTAACTCCAGAAAAGAGCAACTCTTATCAAGGCTTTATTTAATTTTAAAAGCAAATGGAAGCTATCAACTCGCCATTCTCAACTTGACAATCAACTTGAGGTACAGCTATCAAGTAAAAACACCTTTACAATATAATGGTCTCCAGCTAAACAAAATCATGTCATATAAAGGAAAGGAATAATGTAAAAATAGCCCAAGGAATACATTCACCAAAAAGAAAATACATGGGGAAGGAGAACACATAGCTTTGACTAAACTGAAGGAAACAGAGGAGACTGGGCTATATTGAAAAATCTGCATCTGGAAAATCAGGCGTGAAGATTTACAATAGAAACCTATGACTGGATTTCCCCAAATTCCTGAATAAAAATGACATCTTCTACTTGATGGGGCAGCATCTACCTCGCTTGATTGTATTCCTTAGCCTTTATTTAAACACCTCTGAAAAATATGGAGTTATAGTTTAAGAAGTAAAATAATCACACATTAGATTTTCCTTTCTGTATCTACTTTAGACCATATATATATATATATATATATATATATATATATATATATATATATATATATATATATTTGGTACAGGGTCTCACTACACAACTTGGACTCATAGTGATCCTCCTATCTCAGCCCCTCCAGTGCTGGGATTACAGGTGTGTGCCACCACGTCCATACTCAGTGGACAGAGGGGTGTGGCCAGCAAGGCATGTGGTGCCAGGGTTTGAACCTCAGTCTCTGTGCTTGCCTAAGCAGCTGCTTAGTCCATTGAACTATCTCACCAGCCTTATCTTATTTTTCTTTTCACCTAGCATAATTCATTTGTTATAGATACAAATCCTTTTGGAAATTCAATTTAGGTGAGGTTTACTTTTTTATTTTGATATCAAGGACCAAACCCAGCTTGCTAGGCAAGTGTGAAGGTTTTTATAATAGATCATAAAAGTTTATTCCAATTAGTAGTCTTTTCAAAAGACTGGTGTTTCATTGAAGGGGGGACTATGATTTCTTTAATTTATAAATGGTCTTTATTTTCCCATATAAAGATTTTGCCCTGCAAATTTTTCTATAATTAATTTTATGTGTACTTTGCTTCAGTATTTTATAAATTACACTGATAATTTTATTTTATTTTGTTTTATTTTATTTTATTTTATTTCAGAAAAGTATTTATTGAATAAGAGGTGCTCCTTACCTCAGTTGTCCATCATGTAGGGACAATCAGGGATCAAACTTGCTGATTAAATGTTTTACCATAACTCGTGCTTGGACTTTTTTTCTGTTTTCTTTTATTTGTTTTTTTCTTTTTTTTTTCAAGCTAACACTCCCATTCAGTTTGGTCTTCTCCAGTAATTTGAGAACCAATACCCGTTAGGTATTGTTTTGGGGTTAGTTCAAATTTTTAAAATTATACTAGAACTTTATTGCTCAATAATTAGTGTCAGGAATGGAAAATATTACCTGCTTCTTATCTAAAGGGAGAGTTTGTTTTGTTTTGGAGTTTTTAACAAAATCTTCTTGAACATTTTACTTATGAGTATTTTCTTGGATTTTATTCTTACTATACTTTTTTATTGTGTAATTTTATATACATTTTAAGAATTGTTTTTCCTTTATCTGTGGAAAACAACATTGGAATTTTGATAGGAAATGCATTTTTCCATGTCCTCATCAAGTTATTATTTTTCTGTGTCTTTCTAATAGTTACATTGACAGATGTGGGTTCATTGTGATTTTATATTACATGTTTTAGTTAGTTGCTTATTAGGATTTTTCTTGTCAATTGGATGACAATTTCCTAGATTCTTCCGTTCTATCCAAGTCAACTATATCACATTCTATTGAAATCAGTCTGGGATTTTCAACACGTACTTGAAGTCTATCATTAAGCTTTTGCTTGGCTTTTTGTTTTTAAAGGTGATATTAGGGCTGGCCAAATAGCTCAGCAGATTAAAGCTCCTGCAAGCAAGCACAGGGGCCTGGCGCCTGTAATGCCAGCTCTTGGGAGACTCTAAACAGGCAGATCACTACGAGTCTGATCTAGTAATGAGATCCTGATCACCCTGTAGACCCTTCCCTAAAAATACAAAAGAATAAAAATAAATAAATAAAATGATATGAGTCCATTTTAAATCTTGTTAAAGGTCTATTCTATTAGAATTTTCTTGTACTTTTTTTAAAAAAATAATGTTTGCCTATCACCTTTTCTACTATTATTACTTGATTTATGAATGCTATTTTTTCTTTGTTCCAAATGCAAACTATCTTTAGATTGCCTGTCTTTATATGGAAATGTTCACATTTT
>PVKN010002934.1:0-39874 GCA_004027915.1 Capromys pilorides
TCAGAAATGCAGGACATTTCTGCACTGGTAGCTGGAGGTGGAGAACCTGCACACTTCACGCTGTGCACTGCCTCGTGGGCAAATCCGCACTGAGAGAGACCCACTCCCCATCTTTAGGGTGCCCAGGCTGTTGTCTGCACTTTGGTCCAGTACACAGGAGGGCCATGCCACAAGCTAGGTGCTGTGCTTGACACTGGAATAAAGAAAACAAGGGGCCTATCCAGTAGGCAAGAGAGGGAAATAGAATGAACTATTTCCTCTATGCATAATTCATTTAGTAATAGAATACTGTGGGTGGTATTCAAGGGATACGGGCCAGTGTTTCTTAACCTCCTCTTCACCTCCCCTTCAGTCTCCTAAAAACCTTTGGAAGATGATTTTTCCTAAATCTACCCTCATGACATTATAACAATACAGACGCTCATATATCCATTTATGTGCTGTATACATGCTGGAGGGGCTGTGGGCAACAAGAAACCTTCTATCTTGTCTGTGGAATGTAAGCCAGTACAGTTTCTATAGAAATCACTATGGCAATTCCTCAAAAACCAAAACTAGAAATCCAACTCAATTCCCCTTCTAAGTGTCTTTCTGAAAGAGTTAAAGACACCAACGACAGTGGTACATGAGTTCCCAGGTTCAGCAGCACAGTTACAGCAGCTGAATCTTACAAGCAGCCTAGGTGCCCAGCAGCAGATGAACTGATAAGGAAATTGTGGCGCTGTGCAAGAGTGCTGCTCTGCCAGAAAGAGGATCCGTGTGAGTTAGCTGGAGGGAAGTGGGCGCCCCTTGAGGCCATAGTCGGTGAAATCAACCAGGCCAGTAAGTTGAGATAGCACATAACCTCTCTTATATGAGAAAACTAAAGCAGAAATAATTTAAAGAGCAAAAGATGAACAATAAGACAGAGAGGTAGAATGTTGGTAAATGAGAAGGAATCTAGAGATGGAAAAAGGGGGAAGAAGGAGAGGGAAAGGTAAATACAAAGCACTGAGGTGTGTAACATATGTGTGCTGACTCCTACTTTACAATAAATATAACCATTATGTACTACAAACAGTACTAATTAGAAACTTTTAACAAAAAATGTGAGATATTTTCGCCGCCCACCCAAGAGCCAATTTTCACTTGCTTGGGCAAGGTGGGACCCCCTGCTGGAATGCATGGTTAGAAAGGGATGGAAGAGTTTATTTATTTCAGGAAGCAGGGGCCACAGAAGAGGAGGCAGAAGGGACAGCAGAGACGACACCACAGAGGCAATGGCACTTACCCAGGGTTTCGAGGGATGGGCAGGTGTTTTTCACAACAGGGGAGGGAGTGAGGGTTCCTTCCTATTTGGGCAATATGAACACCTGCTCACCTACCAGACCATAGTCACTGGGCTGGCCAGCCTCAAAGACAATGTCAAGCAGCTGCCACCTCCTTCTGGAGATTGGTGATCCTCTGTCATAGCAACTCAGTGTGAATTTCCACAATCAACACACCTGAAGTATAGGGACCCAATTTTCACAGGTCCTAAAGGATACAACAGCTCTGGATTGGTCTTCTGGGTGACTCACTTTGGGGGATTCCATGCCATGCCATGCCCATAGAGAGTCCCTCAGGGAGAGCATGCCACCTTAGCAGTGGACCCTCTAACACCAGGCAAGCAGATCTCCCAGCTGAGCCCCAAACATAAGGGAGTAGACACCAGTGTTTCTGCGGATGTGAATCCCTGATACTTAGAAATAATGCAATAATAAATCACATTGCTGCTTTGAGCTATTGAATTTTGGGGTGATTTGCAGCCCAATAATAAATTACTACTAAAATCTCTATTTTATTACTTTGTTCTCCTCAAGGCTGCTCAGAGTTAACTTGTTCCTGCGCCTTTTCTGAGAACTCTGAATGGCAGATAGTTCTTGGTGGGGCCAAAGGCAGGAAGCCCCTTGGCTTCCTCTCTGGACACAGGGTTTCCCATGGAGTTTGGCCTCTCATATCTGAAGAAATGTCTGTATGCAAATCTTCCAGGTGAGCAAACTGAGGCTGCAAGTGGCAGTGCCTGGCCCTGGCGAGCATGACTCTGTTTCTTGGCATCCAGGAAGGAGGCTCAAGCCCAGAGAAGGGGAGCAACCCATCTGAGGTCTCAGGGGTTGGGGGACCTTGGCGTACTCACAGCACACTGAGCCCTTCTGGCTCCCTGCTGCAGAGTGGGGACTGCACCATGCAAAGGTTTGTGGAGCTGCTTTCCCGGCCTCCTCCTGCTGCATCCACCCGCGTCCCCCATGGCCTGCTCAGGCCACGCAGTGAATCACCCTCTCCAAGCCCACAAGCTTTCCCACCTCCCACTTTAACATACCCCGCTTCCTCTGCCTGTCGTGCTCTCCTCCACATCTCCAGCTGTCCTGTACCTCTCCTCCTCCAGCAGCCAGCTCCATCTCACTTGGCCTGGGAACCCGTCCTCAGCCCAGGGCCGAGGGGCAGCCTCTGCCTCATCACACTACTGCCACGGCTTTCACCCACTGCCTCTCTTAGCTGTGTGCTTGGGTTCTTCCTCAGCATTCTGTGCACATATGCCCAAGCTCAAAGGCCTCATATGAGTGGGGTGCACACGGCCCCTCTGTGTGGCCAGACCCCATCACTTCTTCACTGTCCCTCTTATCACCCCAGCTCCTCAGCCCCACGGTCCAACCTCACTACCTTGTTTTGTTTCTTGGACACATCATGTCTGTCTCCAACAACAGCTGCTGCCACAGTTACCATTCCATCCAGCACTGAGGATCCTCCGCAACTAGTGGTTCCTTCCCATCCTCTAGTATCTTTCAAAGGTCATCTTTTCGAGAATGCCTTTCATAGTCACTACAAGGCAGTCACTATTTATCCCATCACTTGGTCATTTCTATTATTGCCTCATTATCTTAAGGGCCAGATTAGCTGAGTTCAAATCCTGGCTTTATTATTTTTTAGCTATGAATCTTTGGGCAAGCTTTCTAGTCTCTCTGTGCCTTAGTTTCCTGATAGGAATAAAGTGGGGATAACAAGAGTGTCATGAAACAATTGCAAGGATCAAATGAGTTCAAGCACATCTGTTCTCAGAACAGTGCACAGTTGATACACCACACATAACCATTAGCTCTCCATATTACTACTTAGTTAGCCACTTGTTCCTGTCTTCCTCCTAGAATGCAAGCTCTGGAATTATAGGGACCACGTCTGTCCTGTTCAGCCTTCTGTCGCAAAGGCCTACTAAATGTCCAGTCACAAAGTAATTTGCACAACACATTTGTTGATTACTTAGATGGTTGGATGATGAATGGATGGAGCAAGAAGTGAACTTGTGTGTTGGCTACCACTCACCCACGGTGGTTATAGCTTTTTATGCTCTTCTCTCTCATTCCAAATAGCAGCTAACAATGGTGAGTTCATCTGCAGCCACCTATGTATATATTGGTGGAACATTCAGTAGTATATCAAGTCTGCAGAATATAGTGAAAACCTAGGAAAGGCTTTGCTGAGGAGAAAGGCCCTTGGTAGATAAATGATATTTCAGTGAGGTGGGAAAGTAAAGGGGCCCTGGTCCAGGATGCAGTGCTATGGGCTTTGAGGCCCCTGGCACAAGATTTGTGTGGGGTAGGCCCTGTCTAGAGGTGCTTTGCTAAGGGGCAGGTAGCAGAAGCAGATCACACTGGGCAGGCACACAGCTGGTGCTGGCAGCCCTGAGAGTTGGTTAAGGGGCCTCTGCTGAGCATTGAGAGCACCAACACCTATGGTGACCTCAGAGCTGCCCTGAAGGGCCTGAGTGTGGGCCCCCCAGATCGGGACACAGGGGCAGGCCAGGAGGAGGGAGGCAGAAATCATGCAGGAGAGTCTGGGCCACCAGACTTGAGGTGCCACATCATTCAAGGACCCATTCCTAAACACGACTGGTGGCCAACAAGGACAGTGGCCAGAAGAAGCAGCTTGGGCTTTACCTGCACCAGGTTCCAGCCTTGGAGGGACTCAGCAATGATGGATGTGACAGACGGACAGACGCCTCCAAACACCATCAAATGGTTCGGCCCATATTTTATTGCATCGTAGAAGGCTTTCAGTCCTTTTGCATTGTCACACTGGAAAGCAACACACAGAAAGAGAAGCCAGAATTAGACACAGCTCTCCTCAGGGGCCAGAGCCCAACCATGCAGCCACACAAACCAACTCTGCCCCGTGGGAAGCCTTTAGCTCCCATCCTCCTGTGGTCAGGCCTTTCATGAGCCCTGGGCCATGTGGTGAGCTCAGTAAGCTGTGACTTTGGCACCCTGTCCTTGTCCTGCCAAGCACTTCCCATCCCAGGATCTGCTCCAGCCTCTCGATCAACTTCCTAGAGCACACAGAAGAAAGTTCTCCCTAGTGCCTCATTCGGCATCTCCACTCCCCAAGGCAATTTATATTTTATTTTTAAATTTATTTTTAATTTTATTGGTCTACGTGTGAAGTACAAAATGATTACATTCACCATGGGGAATTAGAACATGTACACAACACATCTCAATTATTTTTATTTCACATTCCTTTCCCTCCCTCCCCTCCATCTCTTGATCTCCTTCCTATTTGTGAATCCGCACACTGTGCAATTATAAACAGAGAAATAACAAGTGTTGATGAGTACAGAAACTAGAACACCTGTGTGCTGCTAGTGAAAATACAAGATGATTTTACTGAAGTGGGGCACCACCCATGGAAAGTCAGCCATGGAACTACACAATCCAGCAAATCATTTCTAGATGTGTACTCAAAAGAGCGGAGAGCAGGGACTCAGGGAAACCTTTATTCACCGGGTTCACAGCCCTAGCACACACAACAGCCTGAAGATGGAAACATCCTAGTGTTCAGCAGACAGATGAACAAGCTGCAGTACATACACTATGTCCGAGGTACTATTCCACATAAAAAGAAGGAGATACTGACACTTGCTGCAATTTAGAGGCCCCTGAAGACAGGCTGCAAGTGAAATAAGCCAACCAAAGGGAAAATGGCGGACATTTCACTCCTATGAAGTACCTAGTATCAAATTCAGACAGAGAACAATTTCTATTCTACAACTGGCCCAGTTGATGGTAGTTGCCAGGGGCAGGGAAAGGGAGTAATGGGGAGTGAGTATTTAACAGGTCGAGTTTCAGTTTATGGTGATGGAAATGTTCTAGGCATGAAGGGTGCCAATATGGCCCAGTTATGCAAACGTACTTTATACCACAGTACTGTGCGCTTAAAGTCACCTAACATGATAAAATTTGTGGAAAGCATATTTTACTACAATAGTAGAAAAAAGAAAAGAGAAGAGAACAATGAATCTATAGGAAAGAATTCATTTGGAAACACTTGTCAAGTGGCACTCTTGCTCAGCCCGAGGCCGGATGCTGAGGACTGATAAAGGCTCGGTGCAGACCCTGCCTAGGAGCTCTTGTAGGAGACAGGAAACCTGGCGTGAAAGAGATCATGGCCATGGAGAGAGGACGAATGTTCCTGAGTGTTGGGGGCAGTTATGGCCCATGTCCCAATTCTTGCTTCCCTCATCACAGTCTCATGGTCAGCTCGTCCCTGGACAGAGCCCTTGTTTCTAACTGGCCATCTTGCTGATCCTTGGGTGCAGAAAAGCCCATCCATCACCTAGCAGTCTGAGATCTCTTTGCAAAACAAATTTTTCTCGCTATCCTGTTCTCTAGGCACTAAAAGCTCATATTCCTACTGGGATGTAATTCTCAAAAGGTTAAAAACATAATTCTCATGAAAATCGATAGTGTACAAATGTCAACACTTTAGGTATCTTATTGATAAGGGGATCTTAAAAATGACAAAGATTCAAGAGAAATTGGAAAATAGGGATTTTATGGCAAATAAAAAATGATAAGGAATAAGATTGTTAAATTAGATACAAAACTGAGTAATGTTCTATGGGGCAATAAAGCTATAATCTTTAGAGACAGAAAAGAAAATCACTGAAAACTAGCACATCTTATCAGTTGTAGAAAATCATAAATATCAGGATCTTAATCTGATAGAAAAGTTCCACTGCCAGTCTGATGACCTTTAGGCAGGGCAGTTAGCAAAGTCTCTTCATATTAGGCTATCTGGTCACCTGAGCATGTCTTTGAATTTACATGTTTGGAATCATTTTCTTAACACTTCTTATCACAATTCAAGCACACACTCCATCCAGTCCCCGCCTCCCACTCTGGCCTGACTTTCCTCCACCTCCCAGACTCTATCAGTCTCACTTAGTTCCCTGAAATCAAAAGCAATTTCCTTCCTGTCTCTAGGCCACTGAACTTGCCATTTTTTTTGCGAAACTATTGCCTTCCTAATTCTCATCCTTGCCAGCATTCAGACCTTCTCACCCCAAATGGTACCCACACCATCATCTCTAAAGTGTGGTGTGGCTACATGAATGCCCTAACAGAGTTTCTCAAATGATCTGACATCCTCTTGTCTACCTTTCGTTTGCCTGGATATTGGTTGATTTCCTTAACTAGGTTATAAACCCCTACAGGAAAAAGACTTTGTCATATTCCCCCTGGGCTTAGATGAATCCTGAATCAGGATTTGGTAGGTACCTGCTGAATGCTGAGAGGCCTATGATGCTGTATGTCATCTTGCTTCCTTCTGTGTCTACCTCCATGTCTCCTCCTTATCCTTGTCCTTTTCTACAATCTGTCCTCCTTCTTTCTGCTTCTTCCTGTCTACCCTTTTAGTAACCACAGTATGAGAAAGAGGAGGTTAGTATTTGTTAGTGTTTAAAACTCCCAGAACTGGGAGACTGATACACAATGTTGAAAAGTTTGAGCCCAGCCTGAATAACTTAGCAACTTAGCAAGACTCCATCTGAAAATGAAGAAATAAAAAGGACTAGGGATGTAGCTCAGCGTACAGGCCTTGTGTTCAGTCCCTAGTGCTGAAATATATATACAAATATATATACATATATATATGTATATATATATACATATATATATGTATATATATATATGTATATATATATATATATATATATATAGAGAGAGAGAGAGAGAGAGAGAGACAGACAGACAGACAGACAGACAAACAGAGAATGAAATTTCCCAGAGTGAGTATGTCTTAGTTACTGTTCTGTTGTTGCTGGGACAAATACCTGACACATAGCTTAAGGAAGGAAAGGTTTATTTAGCACACCGTTACTGGAGGTTTCAAGATGCTGCCCCCACTTTGTAGGGCCTGGAGGAGAGGCTGGGGTGCTGCCGTGTCCAGGATGATCTGCTCCATACCTCCAAGAGAGATCACCAGGCTGGGGGTGGGGTGGGGGGGGTGGGGGAGTTAACAATGTGTGCTGTAAGTTTAACAGTTCACCCCTCTCTTGGCCATGCCCCTCAAGCCCTGCCCTGGTCCTCTGGCCCTGCCCCTTGAGCTACATGCTTAACAGCTCCATGATTTACTTGAGGCTTTAGGGGGACAACTAGATACAAACCATAACATTCTGCCCTTGGACCTCCAAAGTCTCATACATATCCCTTTCTGCAAAAGGCATTTTAGTTCATCTCTAAGAGTTGCCAAAGTCCCAACAGTTTCAGCATTCGTAAAGTCCAAGTCCCAAGTTTCTTCCAAGATCTAAGGCAAACACTCAACTGTGAGCCCAAAAACAAATGAAAAGTTAAATACATCAATATATCCAACATTCAAAGGCACAAGATAAACATTGCTATTCCAAAAGGTATACACAGGAGGATACAAACCACTGGAGCCAAAACAAGTCCAAAATCCAGCAGGGTAAACATTAAGTTCCTATGGTTCCATGTGGAACATTTGAAGCAATCTGTGACAAATCATGAGCTCCATGTGGCTCCACCTTATGGCACTCTTGGTGGTAGCTCCCATAGCTTCTCTCTTAGGCTGACTTTGCTCCCTCTTTGCAGTTTTCCTGAGATGATCCACGTTCCTGGCTTTTCCAAACTTCTGGGTTTTCCATAGAGTAGGCTTCTCATTCACAGCTTCACACACTGCCTTCCCCAGGACACACTGCCTGGCCTCCCAGACCTTCTTTTGAAATCAAGGTGGAAGCCTTCTTAACATCAGAACTCCTGCATTCTAGATACAACTAAAACCAATGCCATGTGGATAATGCCCATGTCTGCTGCTGCCAGCTGGAGCAGTAGCCAGGCCTTCCACTCTCTTGGCTGTAGGGTTTGAGTATGTGGATTGCTAAGCACTCTAACCTTGATTCCAAGAAACAAATTTTCTATTCCAGCACCATTCTGTAGTCTGGTGTGGCCACCGCCTCCATTCTGGAACCTGGTGTGACTGCTGCCTCCATTCTGGAACATGGGGCTCTGTGGTTTTCTCCTCAAAGCAAAGTCCCTCACCCTTGTGATTCTGAGGCTGTGAAGGGTGAGAACTTGCCACCTCATGTGATGCCCCCAGGACATCTTTCCTACTCCCCTGTTCTTCCTGGGCAATGGAGATCTCAGCTCTGTCTTTGCAGTTCACAGTCTTTCTGCACTTTCTTTCTGGCCAAATTCACAACATTTTAAATCATTCTGTTGGGCTCTGTGCTCTTCATTCTCATGATAAATTTGACTAAGCGCCCCCAACCATGCCACTGCCCCAATATTTGACTGCTTTGAGATTTCCTTTGAAAGATTAATTAGCTCTCCATATTTAATCTCAGTCTCAGGCAAATTCTCTGGACATGGGCAAAATTCTGCCAAACTTTCTGCCAAGTCAAAACACAAGTGATCCGGAATCCAGTAGTCAAAGTAGTCCTTCTTTCCAGCAGAATTCTCCCCAGCCTGATCTTTACAGGTTGGTTTTCTATCAATCTTGTGGTCTGAGCTCTGACCAGAACCTCCCCTACAGAAGTGCCAAAACTGTTCCAACACTTTGCTCATAGGCGACATCTCCAAACCTTTCCTATTTCTTCCCATAAGCCACTCCCAAAAGCTTGTAATCCACATGGCCAGGTTTAGCCACAGCAATGACCCCACTCTCCTGGTACCAAATTCTGTCTTAGTTACTGTTCTGTTGTTGTTGGGACAAATACCTGACAAACAAGAGAAGGAAAGGTTTATTTAACTCACAGTTACTGGAGGTTTCAAGATGCTGCCCCTGCTTTACAGCGTCTGGAGGAGAGACTAGGGTGCTGCCATGTTCAGGATGATCTGCTCTACACCTCTAAGAGAGACCACCAGGTGGAGGGGAAGGTTGGGGAGGTGCATGCTGACAGTTTAAGGGTTCTGCACCTTGCTGGCTCCACCCCTCAAGACTCGCGCTGATCCTCTGGCCCCCCCACCCCTCAAGCCACATGCTTGACAGATCCAGGATTTACATGAGGCTCTGTGGGGGGACAACTAGATACAAACCATAACAGGGTGTCAAATAATAGAAAAATGACCTCGCCATGATCCTGGCCTCACAGAGGACTCTATCCACTGGAACCATGAGACAGGACCCGGCCTGGGTCCCTACATCAAATAGGAGAGATATGTTTGAGAGCAGATCCAGGCTGTGAAGACCCAAGGAAAACACTGGGAGGGTCTAGCAGAGGGGGCTCTGTAGAGTACGGTGATAGGCAAATGAGCAGTACCGAGACAAGCAAAGAGGCAGGAAGCAAGGACACAGAAAAGGGCACAAGGTGGGCAGGACAGGAAAGGAGGGCTCTGAGACCGAGGATAGGCAATTCACATTATGTCCTCTGTATAACTTGGAAATGTCTACATTTTAATTTGAAAATTAGCTAAATAATTATTTTGATCAAGAAAGAAAAATAAAAAAGAAAAGATAGAAAGAGAAAAATGAAAAAAGGAGGAAACTAGAGGAAAGATTGTTTTTGGGTTTCCTGGAGTACTTGAACCACTTTTCCTGCCCCATGCCTAAAAGCCATGCTTTGCACCATGCATGAATGTGAGCAGATGGGATGGTGCAGTGTGTGCTTTAATTGCATCTACTGTGATTTATAGAACATTTCTAATTTTAATACATTTCTGTAATTATTTTTGCCTGTTTTCTAGTCTAATCATAATAAGACAGCATCAAAAGATTTAATATCAAAGTTGCATTAAAATGGCATCAAGAACAATGAACTCATTAATACTTATTAATATCTGTTTGCTTAGCAAATATTTCTAGAATATTTAGTCTGCGCAAGATTTTGCATTAGTCATGATGCCCTAGCTTCTTGTAAGCACACAACTCTTGGATAAGTCATCTCAAAAATCCAAGGCTGAGAACCAGTATCGAGCTGGAAGAATCTTCTTGTAGTCTTCTCAAGTGTTTGCCTGACCCAGTGTTCACTGGATTAAGTATGGTCGGCAGAGCTTTGGCCCTGGTGACCTTCACTCTTTGGGGTTAATCTTGTGACTATAAGGGAAAAAGATTTTTGCAGATCTAGTTAGGCTACTAATCAGCTGCCCTTGAATTATCATCCAGGTGTGCTCAATGTAGTTGCAAAAGTGCTTAAAAGCACATCTCTTCGGCCACTAGCAGATGGGCAATCAGAGTTGGGGAGCCTGGCATGGGTTTGTTCTGCCATTTCTGGTTTGAAGACATAGAGAGCCACACACCAAGGAAATAGGGCCCTCAGTCCTACAGTTTCAAGCCCCTGGATTCTTCCAATAATGAGTGTACCTGGAAGCAAATCTCCAACCCCACCCTACCCCAGCCCCATAGAACCCAGCCCAGCTGATACCTTTGGAAGCCCTGAGCATAGCATGGAAGAGAGCCACACTGTGCCCAGACCCTTGGCAGGGAACTGTGAGATGAGAAACGAGTGTGGCTGAAACCACTAAGTGTGTGGTGATCTGTTAAGCAGCCATGGAAAAGCAATGTGCTCAGGTTAAAAAAAAAAAAATAAGAGCAGCATTATGAAGGTTTCCTTGGAGTTCAATTAATTCCACTGAAAGACTACCTTCAATTTATAGGTAAGGTCCCTCCCAGCTATATGGTGTTGATGTGCTTTTCTGTTATACCATGAGAATAGTAGAGGGTTTTGTTTTCAATGTGCTGATATAGCAAAATAAAAATATTGGCACCCTGGTCAGGTTTCTGCTCTACTCTCCCCCTTTTCTTAGTGCGGGGATCCAAACCTCCAAGCAATGCCACTATAGCCCACATGCTTGCTTTCAGATGAAGAAGTTGAGGACCAGTGAGAGAGCATTTGATTTCAGTCTTGCCATGATCAGAACAGGAATCCCTGGATTCCCACTTTAGAGCTTTCTAATAATGTAGAGGCTGCAATGTAATAGGCCAACAGAAGTTAAAGCTAACAGCATCTAGAAAGGACCATTTCCCTCAGAATAATGCTGAAATCCCAGACCTCCTCTCTAGCAGCCCTCTTGGGCTGATTCAAGAGAAGCAGTCCATTGTGAACTAGGGACTAGTACTTCCGCGGCTGTCCTAAAGTGGGCACTTCTGCCCACTTTAGCAGCAGGCTAAAAACCCCAGTGGCATGGCTGTCCCATGTGATGTCCTTTTCCTCATCCTCATGTCTAGTACTCTGTTTTTACCTAATGTGATTATTGCTGCTGAAAGATGGATTTCTGGCTGACGACAGCTGTCTTTGGGGCTGGTTCAGCTTAGATGCTACCACTCAGCCCAGAAGGGCTCCAGGGCCCAGAAGAGACGCTCTGAGGCTAGCCTCCTGAGCTTGGGCTCCTCCCTTCACTCCAGCTAGCCCCTGCTCTGTGTCAGGTTTAGACACAGCATCAAGTTGCCAAAATACTCAATATCAAAAGAGCTGTGAGGGAGATGACCCTCCAGTGGCCCCTGCCAGATATAACTCTGTCTCTGGCCTCAAGGACAAAGATGGTGTAGCTCACACCCCGTGGCTACCCACTGAGAGTTCACCCACTGCACAGCCACTTGCTCCCTGATCAGTTCCCCACAACACTGAAGAATTCTCCAAGTGTCAGTTTGCTGAGGGATCCGTCACCGACACTTGAGGTGCACACTGCACAGTATCTATTCTACCACTCAGGTGAAAGTCAATTTCGTGTGTATTTCACGTTTCACTCCTTCCTAAATGGTGCCCTTGGAGATGTTCCCCTAAAGGCTGTTCATTATCATCCCTTCTTGTGGGCCCGCCCCTGCCTAAACCAGGGAAACGCTGGAAGCTTTTTAATATCCCATATAAAGGTGTCTGACAGCTCTTAGTGAGCTGTTCACTGGGCAAAACAATTATTCTCAGGAGTTATTTATAGCAAGTTATCTTTCAGCCATTTGGCTTTTGATGAATTGCTCTTAGAGCCCCGTAAGGGGACTCCCAGGCCTGGAAGAAAGATGGGCTTTTTAAATGGTTTCTTGCTCCGCATCCCCATCCCCCAGCAATGTTCCCCTCTGGAAATTTCCCCACTAGCCTCCGGAAGGTATTCAGACTGGCTGGCAAGGCCACCACCTACCACCTTCATATTTTTACCCAATAGCTCAAAGCTTAATGACCAACCGCAGCCCTGACCTCGGAAGCTGGCTCTGTTCCATAGTAGGACCTCAGGCACTTTGGCTTTTCCTCTGTCTCTTATCTCTTCAGCATCTCACCATGGCCTTTATTGACTCCACGTCTATGGTAGCCCACAGCCCACCTCCAGTTCTTTCCACTGCATCACAGCAATCACTTTCCCCTCCCTATAAGGACTTGCCATGGAGAAATTGTCCCCAGTGCATTTAGGCTCTTAAAAGGCAGTAATTCTAAGTGGATGTAGAAGGAAAGGCTATGAAAATCAAAATTTTTTTATCTGAAAAAGGAAGTCTCCAGAATGAAATCTGTGACCATTTAAATCTCATTCTTAAAGAATTAAAATATTTTTTAAACTTAAAATTGTCAGAGAAAATGTTGCTGAGAGTTAAGATGTAAAAATGCCAAGCAAATGTCAGAGTTAATAGCAAGCCACTTGACACTGGGAATTACTTCCTACAGAGTTCCAGCATGGAAGGAGAACAGAGAACTGAACACATCTCACCTGTCCACTTACATCAGCCCTGGGGCCACCTTCCAGGAGCCATCAGCAGCTGCTTCCACCCAGCTCGAGACAGCGCTCTCTCTCTCTTACCAGCAAGCTCCTCCGTCATCTGACCAACTCACTGCTTAGAGTTTCCTTCCTTTGGCCTAAAATCACCCTTTATCTTGCATTTTCTGTTCTGGGTTCTCCTGTTAGAGTACAGGTGAGCCAACATTTTCCATAAAGGGCCAGATGCTAAGTACCTTGGGCTTCGGGACCCTATAGTATCTTTAGCAGCTGCTCACCTCTACAGCTGTAGCATGAAGGTAGGCACAGGCTGAAGTGAGGGTGGCTATGTTTAAGTGAAACTTTATTTAAAAAAAATGTTTGGCAGCCAGATTTGGGCCCCAGGCCCCACTTTGATCACTCCAGCTCTAAGGACTCAAGGAAGAGGTACAATCCTCCACCTTGACCAGAGCCCTACCACTCTCCAAATCCAGCCAGTGGGACTCCCTGGAGATATGTCTGGAGTACACGATATTTAGCTCCTCTCACCATTCCTATAGCAGATGGATCCACTGCCATCTTGTACGTGAGTGGTCCCTAGAAAGGTTTCAAAGGCAGATGAGTTGGGCAAGTGGCCACAAGGCCAATCTCCTAAATAACTCCTTATCAGCAGATAAGGAACCTGAGGCTCAGAAAGATAAAATACCTTGCTCAAGAGCTGGGGGTGTTTCTCAATGGCAGAGTGTTTGGCTAGCATCCGTAAGTCCCTGGTTTCTACACCCAGCACTGCAGACAAAGCCCAAAAAATTAACCCTCACCATCACAACAATAACATTTACTCAAAAGATTCATTTTCAGGCCATATACCTTTACAACACTGTTTTATTTTAATTAGGAATTCATGATTATGAACCACCTCACTTATAAAAAAGGATATATATATATATATATATATATATATATATATATATATATTCACATGAAATGTAAAAAAAAATAGTAAGACAAACATGCAGCATATCCAGCACTATGCTTATGCTGCAAGTTCCGTGTGCCCCCCTGGGGGGCGGGCTGAGTTTGCACCTGCATGGATCCACCCTCGCTTTCCTTAACAACTTTATATGCTTTGTAAACTCTATATAATGTCATTTCACTTGCTCTTTCTGTTTCTGCTTGCTTGTTTGTTCTCGAACTCCTTGTGTATCCCAGGCTGTCCTCAAGCTTGCCGTGTTTCTCCTGCCTCAGCCTCCCAAGCACTGGGATTACAGGCGCGCGCCCCCAGGCCTGGCTTGCCTCTTGATATATAGGTGGGGGCAACACAGTCTGAAACTTGCCCTTGGGCTCTCCCTATGCTTGTGAGATCTGTGTTGCTGAGTATCACTGCAATCTGCTTGCTTCCACAGCTGTGTGTGAATCCGCCTGCACTGATTTGTTCATTCCCCTATCTCTGGACACTTGGGCTGTTTCCAGTGTTTTGTTTGGTTGTTGTGAGCATGATGGCTGAACATTTCCATACATATCTCTTGGCAAACACGTGCAGCATTTCTCTAGGGTATAAACCTGGAAATGGAATGTTGAATCATAGGATTTGCCACATTTTCTCAGAGTGATCCATTTACACTTCCACCAGCAATGTCTGAGAGACCTCACCGCTCCATGCCCTTGCCAACTTCTGTTTTTGCTCATCTTGTGGGTATTTGAGATCGCATTTCAATTTGCATGTTCCTGATTACTGAAAAAGGTTGAGCCATCTTTTTGTACGTTCCTGGGCTGTTTGTGCTTCATCTTTGGGGCTGATGACTGCCCATTTTTCTCTCAGGCTGTCTATCTTTTTCTTATTGATCTATTCAGAGCACTCTCAGCCACAATGCCAGGCTGAATGAAATGATCACTTCCTGCATCCTAAGTATCAACTTCTGTTAGTGTGACTTCAGACAGCAACCTCCCTGGGCAGCACTTACACCATGCAGAGCTCACTGTCACTGAAAACTACTAAATCAGCATGCAAAACACCTCTGTGTCTTTCTAGGCAATGTGGGGAGGAAGGACCAGTTCCAGACAGCAAAAGGTGGATCAAAATATAGGTCTGAGGAATGGAGGGACAGTGGGAAGAGGACTGATGCTAAGTGCTGAACCTACTTAACGTGAAACACTGGCGCTCTGAAGGTAATGAGGGAACATGGACTTTAACAGGCAGATGGGGTAAAGGAACAGGAAGATTGGTTAACTTCCTCTTCAGTCATAGAATACCTTTAATCGATAAAATCTAAAATTGAAAACTGGAGTTTAAAAGCCAGAATTCTAGCGTCGCTGCTTTTCATAATCTTTTATTACCCTTGGGGAGATATTTTAGAAACAAATATTTTCTGTAGCAATGGCAAAATTGCTTAACATTGAGCAGTACCTTCTATCTTATTTTTTCTTATTTTCTTCTGTTACATGCAAGTAAATAACATTGAACATCATTTTCTAAAATTTTTTAAATTTTATTATTTGCTATAGGGTCTCACTATGCAGTTGAACTCCTAATGATCCTCTTGTTTCAGCCTCACCAGCACTGGGATTATGAGCATGTGCCACCACACCCAGTCTTGGTGGCCTGCTTAGCGCAGCTAGAGCAGGGCCAACACAGCATGTCATACTGGGGATGGAACCTGGGTCCTTGACCTTGCCTAGGCAGGCGCCTACACCATTATCTCCACAGGCCTAATATCATTTTAAAATAGGGTGTAATAATGATTTCTGCCCATCTCCCTACTTACATGCATAGAAAGATGTCTGGAATGATAGTCATCTATTGTACAAAATTTTGAGTGATTTTTGAAAAACTCTCTTCTGGGTACATTTTGTTTTACTTCAATTTAAAAACACACACATACTACTTTTATAAAGACAGGAAGTCATTTAAAAAAAAAAAACTGGGAAGTTTTCCATACTCAGGATGCTTTTTCAACCACTTACATCTCTTTCTTTCTGTTTTCTGTGTCAGACATTCTGAACCTGAGAACAGAAAGTCATTATCGCTACATGATGGCAAAAATTAGCTCATCATGATGGCCAGCTGAATTAAACACACACTGTATTGTTCTGTCACTGCAGTTAATTTATTCAAATATTTTCACCAAACATGGTGATCATCCACCAAATACTAGTAGCTATCCAAGAAACAGGAAGTCCATGGGACCTCTAAGCATTCCTTAAACAGAATACATAATGAATGTTTCCTGATGTGTTAAATTTGGAAATAAATATAGCAATAATAATAACAACACAGCAAGTCTTTATATGGCATTTATTTGTACCAAGCTATTATAATGCCTCTCTCTCTCTTTCTCCCTTATAAACCACACAACAATGACCCAATGAACCACATCCTATTATCACCCACATTTTAATAGATAAGGAAACTTAGGGTCAGAGAGATGCTTGAGTCATCTGTCTACAGCTGTATACAGGACAGGACTTAAGGAGCAGAAATTGGGTGTCAAGCCTAAGAGAACAAGTTCTTTAGACTCCATGCTATATATTATCACTGTTCTGTTTCACTTCTTGGGCACATATGGAGAACACAGTCCCTGACTTCCCTGTCACACTGGATGTGAGCACAGAGTCCTGGGCAATGGAATGTGAGCTAAGGTGATGTGAACCTGCCAGCCTAGCTCAAGGCTCTATACTCTTTTCTCATCCATAGTGTGGATGGGAAAGAATTCAAGGGCCTGGAAACCCCAATCCCTATGCCAGTCATGGAGGGTACCCCCTTGTGGA
Source organism: Capromys pilorides (assembly GCA_004027915.1). NCBI lineage: Eukaryota > Metazoa > Chordata > Mammalia > Rodentia > Capromyidae > Capromys > Capromys pilorides. Next base: position 16,686 of record PVKN010002934.1, read on the forward strand.
GAGAGAAGCCATGGCAGAGGGCTGACTTCACAGGCTCACAGCCTCCAGAGCTAGTGCCATCAGGGCGCATGTCACCTTCTAAGATGAGGCGCCCTCATACTGGACTCCTCAAGCACTGATCAGGCATGGTGGAAGAACAAAGGCTTCCCATCTAGCTAGTGGACCATGAGTGATCTTTGAGCCCTGCTGATCTGGCTGAGACTCTTTTCTTTCTGTTCTCCTTCACCACTGTCAGATGCAGGCCCCTCTGGAGGCCCACCATGCCCACCTGCTCCTTCTCCCCACCTCCTTTCCCAGGCTTCTCTCCTAAGTCCTCTCTCACTCTCCCTGGGTACCTCGTACCTGGAAACCCCTCCACCTGCAATTGACTATGGCTTAAGCAAGAAGCAACCCTAGTATACTGGAATCTAAGGTGTGTGCCGCTAATTAGACTACCAATTAATGAGCATTCTTGACTACCTGCCATAAGCACTTTGAAATGTCAGGAATCAACACATCTGGAAACTATTAGAGACAGAGGAAAGAGTTTAAAGACAGACAGAGAAGGATTAGGATTATGGGAAAAGATGAAAAAGTAAGAAAATATACTTTACATTAAAACAAAATGTTCTCTATCATTCAGAACACTGACTGCAACCAGAAGTCAAGGGACGCAGTCAGACATAGCTGAACTGGCCTAACTCCTCTTTGGTTTCCTATTTTAGCAAAGAGTCTGGCCCCCAACAGGTGTTTAATACATGCTAGTGAACTGAATTACAGCTGTATGGCAAATACCAGCCATGCTGGTGGCGAGAGCTTGAAATAAAAGTAGCTGCCTCCACATAGCTCTGTCCCAAAGAGCTTATTAACTCCAGCCAGCTTGAAATTTTCACACCCCTTCCCTGGGGTGATGGACAGACCATCTGCTTCTACAAGTCTCCTGAGAGCCAGGCTGTCCATCCTGAATCCTCAGGAAAACTGGCATTTCAGTATTCTCCCTGAAGCTGTCACTCGCAGTTCTGGGCCTTCTAGAGACCGAGTTCTTTGAGAATGATGGAACCGTTGCACGCATCTCTCCTCTGTGCTGCTAAAGCCAATTACCCGATTTACAAAATGTTTTTCAAAGACTGGGAGATACAAACTGCGTTGCCTAATTAGCTGTCAATAAGTCTCCCTCCAGATGCAGGTGTGACATTTTTAAAAGTCAAGGTCACAAATTCAGAGTGGGTGCAGGCTGCCTGGGGGGAGTGTTTTCTCCCCAGGTTTGTGCAAATACCACATATTGTCAGCCCTCCCTCTGAGGATGGACGTCTGGGGCACTTGCTGGAGAAGGACTGACTGGTCTCACTGCACGCCACTACCAAACTGTCTCTCCTTCTTTCCCCTCTTCCTTTATGGGGCGGATTGGTTCAGGAGCCTTAGCTCATTACAGAGGATACAAGATGAGCAAGACACGGTCCCTACCCTTAGAGGACTTGTTAGCTACAGTGGCTGAAGGATATGGAAGTCACTGAGTGAAATGTGGTGAGTGGTATAAAGAGTTTTGGATCAAGAATTCTAGAACATTCATTCCACTCTTCAACACTTGCTGGGTGAGATGATGAGCCAGACCCTGGGGTAGGTGCGAGGCACACAGAAAAGGTTATGTACAGATTTGGCCAACAGTAGGGGAGATAGCTTTAACGCAAAGCAGGATAAAAATGGAAATGATGGCAGAGAAACAAGTCACACCAAATGAAACAAACGTTCAAATCACACTGGGATATTCTGCCAAGTTTTGGAGGAGGTGGCATCTGAGCCGAGCCTTGAAAGTTGAGTAGGAGATGGAGGGCGGGGGGCACTGGGTAGAGTCACCCACAGGAACAAGGCTCAGTGGTGAGAGAGCGCAGGGCCCACAGGAGAAATGCAGCACCCCCTTTCATCTCAGGAGAACATGAAGGAGAAAGACACAGCAGGAAAAGTGTTGAATGGTTCAGACTGGCTTGGACCAGCACTCAGCAGTCTTGAATGCCAGGCACATGTGCTTTTCTTTCCTTTGGGCAGCAAAAGGTCACTGTAAGACTTTTGTCAGCAGAGGACCAGGAAGGCAACTAGGCCTGCTTCACCCAGAGGCCTGTGGCACCAAGCGTGGTGGAAGAAGACTGAAAGGAACAAAGGGGGCCAGCTGAGAGTGGGTACAGGGCCCGGTCATGAGGTAGAACACATGTGAGCATCCGACACTGGGGCTCGTTCCCTAAGGCATGCTGAGGCACCAGTACGATCCAGTCAATGGATTAGCCAGAGTTGTTTGCTCAGGTACCTCCAGCCTAATACCCTGTATTTTTGTTCAAAGCCAGATTTTGAGTATATATATTCAGCTAACATTCGTTTAGCATTGACCTACATGCCAGGCCCTGTGCTAAGTTCTCTCCACACATCATCTCATATACCATTCACTGTGTGGGTTGTTCAGTGTTCACACTGACCCTATGGGGTGGATATAGTTGCTAGCCCTCATCTCACAGAGGAAGAAATGTGGTGCTGCAAGCTAAGCCGACAAGCTCAAGGTCACACAACTGGCACTTCACGAAGCCTGTATTTGAATCCCAGCCATTGCACTTCAAACCAGATGCTCTCAGGAATACCTGGCCGGGGCTGGCTAGGATGCTTGGGAGAAGAGTAGGAAGGCTGCAGGGAGACACTGTAGGGAAGATTATTCCATCAAGGAAAGGAATGGACTTTCATCCTTGGAACCCAAGAGGAAAGGAGAGCAACAGGACAGCAAGTGGTCCCTCCGTGGGCGCCAGTAGGGTGAGTGGGAGGGAGACCGGCCTGGCGAGGGAGGCCCGGAAGCCACGGAGGCCCTGAGCCCCAGCACAAGGGATAGCTCTTATGCTGGAGGCCTTAGGCAGTTTTGTACATTTTACTGTTTTCATCATTTTTTTAAGTGCACAGCTCAGAGTATTGTTGTGTGCCCACCCCCAGAACTTTCTCATCATCTCAAACAGAAAAGCTTGGCATGCATTAAACTCTGGACATTTGTTTGTCTGCTTGAGACAGCATCTCACTGTGTAGCCCAGGCCGGCCTTGAACTCACTGTGTAGCCTGGGCTGGCCTTAAAGTCATAGCAATTCTCCCAGCTCAGCCTCCCAAGCGCTGGGATTTCAGATGTGCGCCACCACGCCCAGCCTAAGCTCTGGAGATTCATAGAAGACATCACTAGAGCTGCAGATGGAACAGGGCCCTGGTGACCACCTGAAGGATGTTAGGGGAAGGAGAGCTAGGTGAGGACATGAGTGGTGAGGAGTGCAGTGGTCCAGGCAGGAGAGGCAAGGACCCCAGGCAGGGAAGTGAGAGAAACAGAGGCAGGGAGGGAGATCTCCGAGGAAGGGAGGAGTGTGAGCTTTCTCCAGGGGCCTAGTAGATTCTGAGCCACCAGGAAGTAAGGTCCAAGGGGTATGCTGGGCTCTGGGGCTTCATCGAGCCCATACTTGGGCACAAGGTGAGTGAGGCCAGCCACAAACCCCACCCTAGAGAGCTACATTCTTGCATCAGTCTTTCCCGCATCGTGGGCCAGAGCCGTGCCTGTGGCTCACCCAGAAGCCTGAGATCTGAGCTCGAACATTCATTGGGCACCTGCTCTGAGATGTAGGGTGGCTGCAGCGACAGTCGCCACCACCATCAGCCCCTGCAGTTACACCATTCCTCAGGCGGCCAGCCCTCCACACTATCAGCAACATCTCAGCTGGAGCTAATTACTTGCTGGCTTCTCCTCCAGCTGGAGAATGATGGCCACTCCCTGGCCTGATGGATGAGAGCTAAGCAGTTGTCTCATGTCCCTATAACCTGAGGACTCAAAGAAACTTCCTATTCCTGAGCCTGTCAGAGATCCTTCCACCTCCATGCAAGGGGAGCAGCTGCAAGCCCCTCTACCCAGAGGCCCTTCCAAGAAGCAGTTTCCAGTGCCCAACACCTGGCCAGTTTCCCAGGTCCATGCACAGTCCCTGCTGCTGCAAGCATCACACTGGTTTCACTCAAAGGTTCCAGGGAGCTGCCCAATGCCCTCAACATTCCACACTCAGAAAGCAGCTCCTTAAGTCTGAGCCTGACAGTGTTCCAAGCCCAGGACTCTAGTCTACCTATGGCTAAGACTTCAGTAAGCAGCCCCTGAGTCTATCATGGGACTGCCCACACAGGCTGCGGGCTGCAGTTTACCCTGGCCTCCCTGGCAAATATGAGGGTCCCTCTGCCTAGGAAAGAGAGCAAGGAAGTTTCAGTTTAGAGCCAGCTGTCAGACCAGTGAGCAAGGACCACTGGGAGGGAGGGGTGGACAGACTCTAGGAGGAGACTGACTTGGGTGGGGCAAGGAAGGCTCCCATAGACCTTGAGGCACCGCCTGCATCAGTGCATCTTGAAATGTGGCCTGCTCTGGATGGACTCCCTGACCAGGTGGAGGCAAAGCCTCAAAAGCAGCTACCTCTGAAGGCAGGGGAGATGCAGATCCATGGGGGCTGAGCCACCCCAGCCCTGGTAGGAGACACACATTCTGGACCTCCTATTGTAGATAGGAAAGAAATTATGGGAGGTTGCTGTAGTTTCAGTGTGGCTGAATTATTTATACTCCACAAGGGATCACATGGGAGGATCCAGGGTGAAGGTATCTATCGGGAAACCCTGCAGAACCTCGGGGAGGTGGGTCTAGTGGAATAACCTCAGCACTGGAACTATGCTCAGGAAAGTAGTTCCCATGGAAGGATTGATTTAAAAGCCTGAATTTGGGATCTTTTCCCCCTATTTGGTTTAACATGTGATCCTTGGTTCCTGCACACATACCCACCATGATGTGCTGCCATCTATCACCTACACCAAAGGCCAAATCATTGCCTGCCTCCCCTGCCTGACCTTGGGCTCAAACCTCAGAAACTATGAGCTGAATGTACTTCCTTTACTTCATTAGTAGCCTGTGTCCAGTATTTTGTTACAGTGATAGAAAGCCAATCAATGCAGAAGGCTAACAACAGGGTCCTCAAGGAGCCACAGGGGGCCCATGTCTGAGCCCTTAGTTTGCCACAAATGCTATGTTTATTCATTTGGTGAACTAAGTAGTGAGGACCTGCTTTGGGCCAAGATGTGCCAGGTACTGGGCAGACAGGAGGACACAAGGCCAACACAACCTCACAAGCTAATAGGGACAGGAGAGGAGCCCACAAGCAGTCACAATGCCAGCACAGGCTGGCATCTGAGGCCATGCAGGTACTACACCAAAGCATTATAGAGAGGGTTTCTTTAAACAGTAGACACTCACTTTCCACATTTCTGGGAGTGAGGCAGAGCAAGATCAAGGTGTCACAAGATTTGCCGACTGGTAAGGGCGTCTTCTTTGTAGATGGCACATTCTCAGCTTTTCCTCATGCAGAGGAAGGGGAGAAAATGTTTCCTTAAGTCTCATTTATAAGTACGCTGTGCCTTGATGAGGGCTCCATCTTCACTGTCCCCTTCATAATTAGGGATGACCTAGTGTCCTCCATCATCTTGGGAGGTAGAATTTTTGCATGTGGCTTTTGGGGGAAGGAAGCACAAGCATTAAGACCATTCCTGATAAGAAAATACCCCATGAAATGAGCAAAGAGTGGGGATACAGAGGAGGGCCCCACACAGTAGCAGAAATCAGGGAGCGCTTGCTGGAAGAGGAGGCACTTGGTGCTCACACGGGGTCTGGAGGGGATGGAAGGGGGTCTGCAGTGAGAAGGGTATTCGCCCATTCATTGGGTCCCTAAGAATTTGTTGAGGACTTGCTTTGTGTCAGGCACTGTGTTAGATGCCAGGGATACAACAAGGCATGAACTCTCTGCCCTTGGAGAACAGCCATTCTAAGCAGGGAAAAAGAGAATAAATATGCTGGGCCAGAAAATTTTAATAAATATCAGATCATGAAGCAACAATGCATGCTGTATGGTGATGCATGCTGAAGGAAAACCAGTGTGAGCTCTAGCCCAGTGTGACCTGCCAGGTGCAGAGCGGCACAGCAGGCCGATGTGAACTCAGGTAGTAGAACAGAGCCCCTGGGCCTGGCTCCAGGTACTAGAAACAGTGCCTCTGCCTAGCTCTGGCCCCCATCCTACTTCTGCTAACTCCTGGCTGGTGACCTAGGATGAACTGATCCTTCTGAGTATCTTGCAAAATAAGATCTAATGAGCCCCATGTGGCAGGTGGCAGATCAGCTGGGGCTGGGCTGCATCTCTTTTGTGACCCTGGAAGATGTGCACATTGAGCAGCCACACTATTTCATACCTGGATCCAAAAGCAGAGGCTGTCTTGGAGTCAGGGCCCGGTCCCTTCACCATTTGCCAGTGATGCTGGGGTGAGCATGTCCCATCTCTGAGGCTTGGGATCTTTGTCCTAAGCCAGCCTCCGGTACCCTCTGAGCTTCACGGATTGGGAGAAGCATCTTTTAGATGGCAGACTGAGTCCTCTAGAGAAAACCAGCCAGAACCACCCTCAAATCAGGGTCCGGGTTTCAACCTGAGAGGTTCCTGGCATGTGAGCATGGCTGCCTGTGGCCTCCGCTCCACCTCCTCCCAGGACGCTGTCCCAGTCATACCTGCTAAGGGCTCTTGGCCCTGTGTCACGTCTAAGGGCAAAGAAGATACCACCTTCCTGAGCCCTAAAAACAGGCTAGGAGGACTCCTCAGGATTTACTCACTCTCATGCAGGCAAGATTATTATTATTTTCCCCTGAGTAGCAACCTTGCTGTGAAATTGTTACTTTATTTTCTTTTTAGGCTTAACAGATCCTTCCTGAGCCTTGAAAAGCTAAAAACATTTTTTCCTCATAATTTAAATAAAAAGAAGGATGTGAAATAAAGCAACACAAAAGGATAAGTACTTATCTGAAGTACCTCAAGTCCTAAAATTTACAGAGGCACACAGTAGAGCGGTGGCTGCCAGGGCCTGGGGAAGGGGGTGAGAAGTTGCTGCTTAATGGGTGAAGAATATCACTGTGGGGAGATGGGCAAGTTCAAGGGATGGGTAAGGGTGACTGTTGCATAGTAGTATAAATCAACTAATGTTACTCAGATTCAGATGTACACTTAACAATGGTTAAAATGATAAGTTTTATATGGTATATATCTAATGACAATTTACTTCTTTTAAACTCAAACGGGAAGACACTACCTTCTGAGGACAAATTTGATGATCTTCATGGACCCCAGTTCCTAATCTGTAAAACAGGGATTTTACAGATGTTCCTGCCCTATTCTTTGGGTCTGGTTGTACAGAGAAAATCCATGCATTTTTCTCTGTCTGGTCAAGAAAGCATTTCTCACCCAGACTTTGCAATGGCGCTATAAAGAAATCAAAATGGAACCACACAATGAATACAAAGATGTTCAAAATGATCTGACATTGAAGGGCTGGTGGCCAGGCAGGCAGGAGCCTCACAGCCTCAGTCAGTGGGGAGCTTGGAACTGAGAAGGAAGAGGAATTCCTGAGGCACACCAGGGCCTGCTGACTCCAGCACCACCTCTCAGACCGTGTCCCCCTCTTGTAGCCACCGCTCCCCAAACTCCCAAGGATGCCAAGTGGCTTCTGCCACAGCAACCATGTTCCTGCCTTCATCACTGGGCAGAGTCCAGGACATGGTGCTTCTTCCTGGCGCCTTTGCTGAGTGAGATGCCCTCCCTGTGGGCTTGGCAGGGGAAAGGGGAGGTAGTCCCGGGCAGCCCCCAAAGTGTGGCCCCCTAAGGGCACAGCACGGAGGGATCTGTCCTGTGTCCATCCCATCATGCCACAAGCTTGTCTCTGGAGCCAGATGCCTGGGTTCAAATCTTCCACTTAGCAGCTGGGTGCCCTTGGGCAGGCTCACAGCCTCTGTCCCATTTCCCTCTTGCCACAGAGATACTCAATGTCTGCTTCACAACTGCTGTGAAGGTTCCATGGGTTCTTTCATTCAGTGGACCATAGAGAGATGGCATCTGGGCAGTTCACGGGCACCACGAGCCCTTCCCGCCCTGAGCCAAGCACCCACTCACCAGGAGCTCTCCAGGGCTCACTGCAAGCCCTGACAGGGGATGAAGGGAGTCACAGCTCAGCCTTGGAGGGCACTCCGGCTCACAGGTTCCTTTTACGGTTTCATATTTCTACATCAACAGAGACCCCAGGCACCCATACCACCTGCCTCCTCAGCAAATGGGAGGGGATCATCCTCACAGCCTCCCCATTGCATTTCTATCCAAGGCTGGGCTGTCTCCCCCGCACTCATGCCTGGAAGAAGCAGGTGCAGTGCTCACGACGGGACCACATGGGGACCCACCCCTTGCTATTTCTTGCTATTTAGGTTCAATCTGTTGATATGACAACCAGGCTTCCTGACCCTGCACCCGGTCTCCATCCTCATGTGCACATTCAAAGAAGCACAGTTGTATCCCTTGCTGCCTCCTTGAGTGGAGATTGATTGTCACACAGCCTGTCAAGACCGGCACCCTGCATGGCAGAGCAAGTAGCAGAGAGGAAGCCCACCTGCCACACACACCTGCATGCAAGTTTCAGATGTGCTTAGGAACTGGCAGCTTGGTCCCCCAGAGTCTAAAAATGGATCCAGGCAAGCTCAGAGGGAGGGGCAACAGCAAGCTTTGCATGAACCTCCCCGTTGCTGACCTGCCTTGTCAACCAGGAACTGGTGAGGGCCACATGTCCATGCAGTCCCAGGCTCCTGCATGCTAGCAAATATCTGCTCAAGAAGGGATCATGGGGTCACCTGGGCCAAATGCTGCTGGGGAGCCTCAGGGCTGCAGCTTGAGCTCACACAGACCCCATTTGCACTACTCTAAAATAGGTCTTTGAGAGTGTGCTGGATTCTCTTATACAACAGAGCACACAGACTCTAATTTTTAGGTTGGGAAGTTGGCGATCAAAAATATGCCAGAAATAACACATATGGATGGAATGCCCACTAGGCTAGGGATTAATAAATCATGGCAATACCAGCTCTCAATTCTTGAAACCCTGTACACTCACAAACACCATCCCATGTAATTGTATGGCCACAGCATCCCCATTCCACAGATCTGGAGAAGGAAGTTCCAGAGTTTACATGATCAACTGGAAGACACGCAGTGGGCAGGAAAGGAACAGACTTGGAGCCAGCCTGGCCATGCAGTCGCCCAGAATTCATGAGGTCTAGGAACAGGCACCAAGGGTGAAGTGGCAGCAAGAACCCCTGCCTTCTTGCAACCTGCAGAGCTACCAGAAGTGATGATGCAGACAGGAAACTTCCAGTAACATGCTCAGAGAAATAGGAATAGAACCACATGCCTGGGGAAGGGCAGGACAGGGAAACCACAACAGAGCTCACTAGAGGTAAATTCCAAATGTGGTGCAACTGAGCCAGGTCCTTGAGATGACAATATCCAGCTATGGAGTTTCTTAGAAGGGGCCAGGGGCTAAGGACGGCCAGAAAGGCATTTTGGAGTAGATGGCTTTGGAATAGAATGGAGGACAGAACTGTCTTTGTTGTCCACAGTTTGGGAAATGCACAGCCTCCCCAATGGGTGCAAGGCACAGAGCACTCAGTCCTGCTGCCACACCTACACTGCACTCCCCACTTTCTCCCAAAGCTGCAGGAAGACAAACCCCAGAGAGAAAGAGAGAGAGAGAGAGAGAGAGAGAGAGAGAGAGAGAGAGAGAGAGACCACTGAGATGGTGCATCACATAAGAAAACAAAGGAATTTCACTGGGAGGTTGGCGGGTGCAGTCATCTGAGATAAATAAATTAAAATGTTGCATTGTTGTCTCTGCTTATGTTAGTTTTAATTACTATTTACTGAAAAACTAAAGCTTCACGTAGGAGAGAAGAAAAATATCCTCAAACTTATATACAATCAGTGCAACAGGCCTAATTTGAGGTGGGAGGCTGGGATTTGAAGCTCTCAGGCAGGGCTCAGCCAAGGTGTGGATGCAGCAGGTCAGGTACCCAGAATGCATTTGGCTTCTCCAGCTAGCAGATGTGTGGGCCTGAAGCCCACCCAGGGGTCTGGACCACACTCATTTCTGAAGCAGCTGAGTACTCCTTCAACACCTTGAACCCACCACAGGTCCAGGGCAGTGGGTTGACAGAATTTTCTTGGTTCTATCACTTGTTGATGAGGCTGACTCTCTTGCTGGTCTACACTCCAGAATGAGTCCACCTGCAGGGAAGAGCCATGGCTAAGCCACCTCTCATGGCCCTTGCACTGAACTGGGACTCTGGGCCACCTCACCACACTGAATATGGCATGATAGGCAACCCTGGTGGCTGCATTTTATTGGGAGAGATATGAAGCATCTTGTTCCTGGATGGGGTCTTTGGTGGCCTTGAAGGGAAGGACTCTTAGCTAGGGATTTCCAATTCCTTTCCCCAGGAGACCCAGCAAAGGGAGACGGATGCATTGAGATCCTGCCAAGTGGACTCTGGGACCCCACTTCCATCTAACCAGAAGAGTTCCATTCTGCTCTTTTCTAGAAATCTTTGTTTGAATGGAGAGTTCTCCAGACAAGCAGAAGAGTAGAAAGCAGGAGATGAGACCAGCACACTGGAGAGCCTGCTATGCAGCCCTGCCTCAGCCAAATCCACTTGGGTCCCCTCAACCCAGAGGCTTCCATGGCAGGAAAAACTCTGCCCTATGAGAGAGCCAGTTAATACACCAGAATACACAAACACAGTCTCCCAGGAGACCTGTGTAATCTTGGAGCTTCAGCACCACTCAGGGGCCAGGGCTTTCTCTTGATTTGATTGGGGTTGAACAACAGATGACCTTGAGTGCCAGGTTAAGGGGGCCTCCTCTGTCTTGCGAGGCATGTGGTCCCCCAAATCCTCACCCACAGCACACAGGGGTGCAGACAGATCTTCACAAGGTACAGAAACAGTGTATGCAGCACTGGCAGGGGCTCAGGCATAAACACAGGACATATCCAAGACCATGGGATCACCCCAGGTGGCAGGCAGCAGGAGGATTTTCCTCACAAGAAAGGAGGTAGTGCTCAGGACTGCAGGAAGAGGCAGGACTGCCATGGAGAGTTGGGAGTAGGCAAGAGGCAGGCTGAGGAAGTCCCTGTGTAGAGTGCTGGGCAGAGTAATGAACAGAGATAGGCTCTAGCAGTGGGCCCTGTGCAAGAAAATCAGGAGCTGTAGAGCCAGAGCTGGGAGCCATCAATGCTCCAGTTTCCATCACAGCCCACACCGAGCCAATCCCGAGTCCTGTAGGTTCTGAGCATCTGTGGAACTCCCTTCTCCTCTTGAATCACTGCCTTTTGCCTGTCTGCCTACAGGGCTCTCCGGGCTGCCACAGGCAAGTGTCTCTGCTTCCAGCCTGCCCCATCCTCCTGTCCTTGCCTCTCCCCAACAATGATCTCGCTAGCAAGAAAAGTTGACCATAGCCCTCCTGTCCCTGGTGAGCACCTCTCAGTCACCTTCCAAGGCTCAGCTCAGGTGCCACCTTTTGTTCAAAACCCTCCTTGATCTAAGAGAACACGGTTTGTCATTTTTGCTCTGCTGATCTCATAGACACTTCTTTGATGTTAACAATAACAGTGATGTTCAGACTCCAGGGTGCCATAAAACATACAATTCCAACAACAAAAAAAATCAGGATACCTGTGCAGTTGTCAAGTTTTATTATTTTAAGGAAGAGCATCAGAAAACAAAACATAGTAGCATTCTGCCTGAACCAAATTCTCACCAACACTTGCTGTTCTTAGTCTTTTTTATTTTAGCCATTCAGGTGCCTGTTTAGTGGTGTCTCATTAAAATTCACTATGTGCTTCCTGTGATATATATTCCTTTAGACACCATCGTTTGTGCATGGCCACTTGGGCATCCTTCCCTTTGTGGGAAGTATCTACACCTGCCCAAGTCTGTGCTCTAATTAAGTTGTCTGCCTTTTTCTAATTGATCTGAAGTTATTCCATTGTCATCATACTGAAATCATTTCAGTATGGGTCCTCTGCCAGATACGTGCATATATGATTGCTAATATTCTTACATTCTATTGTTTGCTTATTCATTTCTTAAAAAATGTTTTTTAAGGAACAAAATTTAGAAGTTTACTAAAGGTCAGTATCAATATTTTAAAATAATGAAATGAACCCCCCTAAAAAGTCCTAAAATATTCTATCACTGTGATTTAATGTTTAAAAGGGAGAAGGAAGGAAAGGAGGAAAAGGGCACATCTCAGGGTCCAGAGTGCTCTGCATAATGAATGCCAGCTCTATGAGGAGTTTGTCTTTGTTTCACTCATCTTGCTGTGGTGGTCAAAGCCAGTGTAGCCACTGTGATTGTGTTCAGGGCTGCTCCACATCCCTTCAGAGGCTTGGAGTGCACGGCAGGTGAGCACTGCCCACTGAGAGGGCCGCAGCGCTGGGTGAGCCCGGAGCCCTGGCTGCTTGGGAGGTGAGGTCAGGTTCAGCCGGAACCATTCAGCCACCAGGAGAGCCCTTGGCTGATCTGCAAATTCCAGAAGGATTTCACTCAGCAGCTGCTCCTTCTACTATCACTCAGGAAACATATCTCTAAGAATAATAATAGTAATAATAATAAAACCAACTTGCCTGAGCACTAGGGAGCTACTTACAATGGTTAATTAGTTCACTGGGAGAGGATAAAGCTGGAGGAAAGGGAACTGAGGCTGTCATGGAGATGTTTGGATCTTATTTTTAACAAGTTACCTTGCTCCTTACCCTCCACCCTGTGTGTGTGTGTTGGGGGGGGGGGGTGCTTTCAAATCTAGTCCCTGCAGCGTAGCTGCGAGGCCCTGGATGAGAGGTTCTGCCTGCCTGGGCCTCCTGGTCTTCTCCAGTCAAGAGCAGTGGTTCCTTTCTACCTTCCCAGTAGAGCTGTCACACAAGGGACAGCTGTAACTGAACAGTGCAGGCTCTACGATCCCCAGGACCAAGCCATCTCCAGGGCCTGCTGCCTGTCTCACTGTTGCTGTTGCTCCACAGCCTGAATTCTCAGCGAATTCAGACTCCCAGAGAAATGCTTGTCCGTAAGCACCCCTGCCCCCCATCCTGCCTCCTACAGAGCACCCGGTTCCTTTTGCCAAGGCCTTCTCTGCTTCAGAGCGATAAACAGGCTCCCTGAAGGCTGCGAGCGATTCTTCCAGCACTCCCCCACGGCTGCTGCAGCCCGCGTCAGGGTGAACGCTCTGAGGCAAAGATTCAGCCTGGAATTTTTCCACTGTATTTCTTCAATGGCCAATGTTCATTCATGCTACAGAGAGGCAGAATTTAATATTTATAATTACTTTTTAGGGAATCATTTTCTCTTAGAAATTTTGTAATTAATTTTTCACCCAGTTTCCCCTTGGCCAGTACAATCCCCTCAGGATCCCCACTGAGCCTTCCCACAACACTTCCCCTCTCCTTCATATCCCAACTCTGTTTTTTTTTAAATCCTCCCTGAAGGCAAGGATCACATCTTTGAGCTCTGCATCACCCCCCTGGGCCTAGCACCATCCGTTAGCTGAAGCTAACACGGTGGAAACAAACACAAGCAGAAGAAATTATTTTCCCTGAGCATGCTGTCTCTAACGCAGCTCAGAAATCCCCATTGGTTCAGGATAAGAACCTGGCCCAAAGCTGATTAATTTTGCAAAACAGACTTTCCAGGGTAGCGCATAAGATCTTCTGAAAGAATATTCTGGTTTTTACTTCCCACTGAGAGCTTCAGGAACCATAATTAGAGCGAAGTGCAGCAACAGACTCAGCTCCGATTCACTAAACTCCAAGAACCTTCCTGGCAACATGCACAAAAATAATGTCCCATTCCATTTGAAAATATCACTGAGAATTTGGATTGAGAATTTGGATTGGTACACTCCTATGGGTGTTTCGTGCATTTTTCAAAAACCACTTTATTGAGATCTAACTCATGAAGCACACAATCCTAGAAAGGAAATGTGTTCAGAATAGACAAATATACAGAGGCTACTATTGTGTTCTGCCCACTACAAAGGTGCTCTTCTGTTTAGCTAGGTTTTGATATCTGGAAGTTGGGGCTTGGCAACCCACCCAGGGCACAGGGTGGTCCTGTGCAAAGGTGTAGACTACCTCATCAGAACCATGTTGGAGCTTGTTAAAATACCACTTCCAAGGTCTGCTCCAGGCCTGCAAAAGGAGCATCTCTAGGGCAGCTCCATTTTTAATAATCCTTCCTGATGACCTGTGTGCACCAGAGTTTTTGCGCCAGATCATTCCCCAGCCAAGGCTCTGCTCAGTCCCTGTCTCCCCACCTCTCACAGCCCTCACCCAGAGCTCTCTGGAATCACAGCCCTCCCTCCACAGTTCTCGTGATCCTGGTCTATGCTGGTCTCTTTTCCAAGAAATCAGGTTCTCCTGCTTTGCCCCTCCAGTCACAATGTACACAAACACAGGCATGGAGCAGGCCCTTCATGGATGAGAACCCCTGCTGGAAGACGTTTTCCTTAAATACACATTTGCCCTGTACTGTCTAGATGCTAATACTAACAACAGAATGCTAGAGATTCTTTATATAAAACCGTTTCTGGTTTCCAAAGACATGCCACATTTTCCTTTGAATCTCACCGCCATCTATCTGCAGCACTTAATGCAAACACTATCATGCCCATGTGACAAACACAAAACTGGGGCTGAAAGAGGTTAAGTGACTTCCTTGAGGACCCACAACAAGTTGGTTACAGGGCTAGTGCTTCCATTCAGACCTCCTGACTCCGTCCTTTTCCTGATCCAATAAATACCATCACCTAGAGGTCTCACACTGGAGCCAGAGATGAAGTGGGCGTGGTCTTCTGGCCTTCTAGCCCCGTAGACAAGGGGAAGGAGAGGGACAGGCAGTTGTAGTGGGAGGAGCACCATTCTGAGCCTCTGTCCCCACCTACACCTTGGGCTAGCAACCACCACCACTCCCCACCCCTCCCACCCCCATTCCCACCTGTGGAGCTGTCATGATGGCCGGGGGAGTGAGAGCAGACACCGAGATGCCTGAGGGTGCTGAGGCTGTCTTCTCTTTCTCACAGCTGACCCTTTAGGATCTGAGAGGGCTGCCGCTATTTGGGCTATGGGATGGAGTGCGCCTCAGATGTCCTGCTTTTTTCAAATCATCCTTCAAAATGTGTGACACCAGCAGGCTAGCCAAGAGCCTTGGACTTGTCACTGAACCCCTGTGAGAAGTAATGGTGGGTCCTACCCTTCCAGACTGTATGTGAGGATCCGCTGATCTGAGCAACTGCGCATAAACCACTTGGGACAGTGCCTGGCACATCTTAAGCGCTGTGGTGCCAACTACTATTATTTTTTTTTTTAAATTACCACATTCCTTTAAAAATGTGTAAACAACTGCATTAGCAGAGAATGTCTGCATCTGCAGCAGAACCGCTTGCTATGAGATCACCCTCCCATCCTGTCCAGCTCGCGTCCTAGATGCCCTAAGACCTACCGGTGAGCCCCTCAGCCACCTGTCTCCAGCACTCACAGTCATTCTGCAGCCCGGAAGCCCCAGCCGTAAGCCACCCTCTCTGTCCCTGTGCCTCTGCTCCTCGCCTCTTCCCAGGACCTTGAGCTCCCGGTGCCCTTGCTCTTCAATCTGGTGCCCTTTCTCTTCAATCCGCATAGTCCAAAGCTTCAGGTGAGCATGAAGGGAGAAGCAGGAACAGGCTTCCACACGTTTAGTTGGGTGATGTTTCCAAATAATGGAGCACCTACCTCCTCCCAACTACAATCCATGTGGATGAGCTGTCCTAAGCCCTAGGCAGGCAGGGGCAGGACCTCAATGCAGGCCGGTGTCCAAGATGCGTGGCAATGAGCAGTGACCAGGGCAGAGGGGACCAAGGGCAGGCAGCAGCAGCACCCGAGCTTCTGCCCCCCAGAAGGGAGGGTGACCCAGGGCAGTGTGAGGCTCCGGGCTGCTCAGGTCTCCACTGCCAGGCATTTAAGTGCCCAAAGGCATTGTGTGGCCTCTCAGCTACCCGCCAAGTCTTCACGAACCAAAGCTGGTCCTTGAGGCCATGCAGCTGGACAACAGGTCAGTGGTTCTGGCTGTTGCCAAGCGGGGACATGTTTCCTTCTTCTCCAAAAGGCAGGGAAGCTGTGGGTGGGAACAGAAGCCCAGGCATGGAGGGTGCTCTTGGCAACGAAGGGGGAAGAGAGGGGTGTGGCATCTCCAAAGCCACAGTTCCACCCTCACTTCTCTTGCTGAACCCTCTTCCAGGCATCTCATTCCTGCTGAGACCTGCACCCCTTCATCTATCCAGGGTACAGAGGTAGAGTTACCTATTGGTTAGGAGTCAGAATGCCTGGGCTCATACCCCAGGTCTGTGGCTTCCTGGTCACACAGCACATTTTACTTCTCAGAGCCTCAGCTTCTTCATCTACAAAGAGGACATAATAACAGCATCTAACTAAGATGGCCCTAACACTGCAAAGTCTCTGTACACTAGAGGATGGGAGGACACAGAGCCTGGCCCACTGTCCCACTAAGTAAGTGCTGGCCACACAGTCATCATTCTTCAGCATTACAGGACCTGAACAACGGCCTGCCAAAAGAGAGCTCTTTGTCCCCACTCCTAGATCTGTGACTGTTATCTTATTGGTAAGAGTAAACATGACCTTATATGGCCAAAATGAAATTCAGCTAAAGATTCTTGGAGAAAGTATTTACTCTGGAATCTCAGGAGTGAGGGAGAGAGGTCAGATAGATTGGGGGGGAGGGGGCATCTGATACAGTGTGACCATGGGCAGACACTGGGGTCAAGGGGACAAAGCTCAAGAAAGGTTCACAAGCTCATTTCTTCAGATGTTGAAAGAGGTGAAGACTGATTCCCCCAGAGCATTCAAAAGGACCCCAACACTACCAGCACCTTGACTGTGGACTTCTGGCCTCTAATGAAGGAGAAGAGATGTGTGTTCTTTTCAGGCACCCAGTTTGTGCTTATGGATGCATAGCACAAAGAAAACACAGGGCACCTCCTTGGCCTCGCCCTGTCTCCACCCTCTGCGCTTTTCGAAGATCTCTCTAAATCTCACCATTCCTCTCTGCCTCCTCCAGCATCCACCTGCTGCCTGCTCCTGCCAGGCTATTCCCATCCTCCTCCACACCATCCCAGCAGCCGCCTGATCTTCCTAGGCTCCAGCCCCCAGCCCTGGATGCAGTCAATGGGGTCCAAGTTGAAGTCCTTCTGTGGCCTGTAGTCTTGCTTCACTTGGTGCTGCCACCTCCTCTGTCTACTTTGCCCCATGTTTGTGGGGGTCCCCCAGGTTCAAGCCACAGTCTAGTGTGTGTGTGTGTGTGTGTGTGTGTGTGTTTGTCAAAGAAGTGCCAGGGAGACAGGTACTAGCTAAAGAGGCACCAGAGCTATGCTGAGATAGGAGGAAGGGGTGGCAGGCCAGTGGTCAGTGGAGGTGTCCAAGTACTGGATGTCCACCTAGGAGACAGCACTAGAATGGATTTGAATCCTGGGAATTCCCCTCTCCCTTAGAGCCTGAGCTTTTGCTCTCACTATCACAATCGCATACGTTCCAGTGTGCTGTCACAACCTCATCTGCTTCCTGGAGAATGTGACAAGCTCTGTTTCATGAAGAAAGTAAACAGAAGAATCCCAGCCAAAGTGGTATCGCAAATTAAATTCACATTTTGAGGTCTCCTCCTCCCTGTCATACCAAACACGCTGCAGTGATAGCTAAGGCACAAAAATAGAAAATTTTAAGACAGAACATTACTCAAAATGAGATAAAATTTGCAAGGAAAAAAAAGCACCCCAAAATGAGTAAAGGAAGATAAGTCTGTGAGCTCGATGGGGCTGGGTGCGAAACACACTGAAGTATCTGGTGGTGAGAAATCTCAGGGATGACAAGGACTCCTAGCACCCCCAGGAAAGGCAGCGACCTCAGCCACATCTTTGGTGGGGGGGAACCACAGCTAGGGCACTACTTGAAGGTGGCAATGGAACAGAGCAGGTAAAGAGCCCCCTCTGCACAGAGGAAAGCTAGAATGAAGCTCCACCAACTGCTGCCTGGCGCTGCAGCCCACACGAAGCTGCATCTCAGGATGAAAAGACAACAGGGCAAAAGAGAGTGGCAGGCTAAGTGCAAAAGTTGTCCTAATTGTTCCTTTCTTCCTATATCAGTGATTTTGAAATAACACTTTGTGGCTCTTCCCATCAAGAGGCAGCGGCTACTTTTCCATCTCTTGAACCTGGCTTGCACTTGTGAATTGATTAGGATAAAAGTGTGTGATAGAAGTGAGGGGAATCTCGTTCTAGGGCTGGATTTTGGAGGCTACCAGGGAAAGATTATTTATTTATTTATTTATTTATTTATTTATTTATTTATTTATTTATCTATTTAGGAAGAGTCTACAGGGTGTTCAGGGTCTCACTACTAGATCGGATTCATAGAGATCTGTTTGTTTACAGCCTCCCAAGAGCTGGAATTTAGGCACATGCCTCAACACCCAGTCTCAATTGCCCTCTCAGCATGCCCTGTGGGGCAAGGCAGGCATGGCAGGCCTGGGCATTGAACCCTGGCCCCTGTGCCTGCTTGCAGGTGCTTCAATCTGCTGAGCTTTTTGGCCAGCCCTGATAACTAATTTATAATGAATGAATCAATCACTATATGGACAGCAGATTTCTTACCAGCAACAACACTTTCAAATGACAAAGCTCTAAAGGTGAATTACAGTTTGCATAGGATTTATACCCTGCTAAACCATTACCATAAGTGAGAAGAAAGAGGCAATTTAGAACATTCAAATATTCAGCATTGACCACACTTGAGCCTCAACATATACCCTGAATACAACCAGAGGATGAACTCAGCAAGAAGAAAAGGGAATCCTGAAACAGGAGTAGAGTGAAAGAAACAATAGTGAGCAGAAGTTGTGGGAGAATTTAATTAGGAGCAGAAAATAACTAAAATTCCTGGGTTGCTGGACATTGTGACAAATGCCAGTAGATTCAGTGGAGGAGAAAAACACCTAACAGTTTCAGATTTCAGTAGGAAAAAGAAAGGTAATTTAGAATGTTTGGTAAAATATTACGGGAACAGTTACATTAGCAGAGGAACAAAAAGGGTAGTGGAAGAAGGAACACTCAGAGTAACATGGTAGAAATATGTCAGTGATCACAGCAAAATAAGCAAATTACAGCCACCTATGAAAACATAAATTGCAGTGAGTAAAACAAAATCGGCTGCAAAATATTATGTGGGGTTCCATCTCCCACATCATAGGCCACATTGGCCCCAAGCTGGTGACCAAGTCTGGGCATGGCGGCACACGCCTGTAATCCCAGAGCTAGGGAGGCTGAAAACAGGAGGATCAATAGAGTCTAAGCTACATAGTGACACCTTGTACCAAATACATTTATAAATAAATAAGGAAAGAAGGAAGGAAGGAAGGAAGGAAGGAAGGAAGGAAGGAAGGAAAGAAGGAAGGAAGGGAAAGGGGATTACTGTGCCTTCTGTTTTTATATTCTGATGTTCTAATATCCCAGGTACTTGCTCTCCCTCAGGGGCCCCTAGAGATGTCCACAAGCATTTCACATGCCAACTGACAAATTCTTACTTTATCTGCCCCTGTCCACCTACCCTAATCATTTCACGCCGGGTAGTCCCAGGGTTTCCCATATGCCTCAGAGCCCACTAATGTTACTCAAATGATGTGACCTCTAAGTCTTTTGTCCCTGCCTCCTCCATCCCTTCTTATGGAAATTACAAGAAAACTCTTGCTGACATTCCATGACCTCTCTGCCTCCTGGCTGGCCCTGCTGCTTCTGGCATGACCCTCCACGGCATGGCCCTCTTGCTTTTAGGGGACCGTGTGCAGAATGCTTTCCTTCATGACAGCCATTTCTGCATCTGCATGTCTTATTATACTCATTAGCCAAATCCCAGGTGCCATAAAAAAAAATGGGAAGGAAAAAAAGAAGGGAGGGAAGGAAGGGGGAGAAAAAGGGAGGGAAGAAAGAAGCCAGGCAGGCAGGCACCTGTGTGAAGCAGTCTTATAGAATTTGACCAGGAATTGAGACAGGAATCTCACTCCATCTGGGACCTTGCCATTTTAAATCTAGGTGTGGGTGATTTTGTTGCCCACAGAAATAGACTCTCAGGGTCAGTAAACGTTTTCTCCTCCTCAGTTATCTTCTCTGCCTGGCATGGATGCTCATCTAGCAGCCTTTACTATGAAAACCCTTCTCTTCCTTCTAGGTTTAACTGATGCCACCTTCCTGAGCCTGCAGCAGAGTGATCTGTTCCCCAGGTGTGTCCCCTCTGGTGGGCCCAAGCTGGCAGGTCACCTCCCCAGGTGACTCCCTGAGACAGGGATGCTGTCCATCTCTTCTGGCCACCTCCCAACATGGCATGGGACACCCAAGAGCACACCACTAGTGTCCCCAGAGTACAGCACAATGTCCATGCAGGAGAGCTGCACACTAAGGCCTGGACCTCAGGGGCATGGAAGGTCCCTCCTGCAGCAAGAGGCACCAGGCATGAGGACAGACACAAGCCCATCTTTGCACAGTGCGTGGGGTCACGTCCTCAATGGGCCTTGTGACCTAGTACCAGTGGTGCCATGGAAGTGAAGTCTCAATAACTGAAGCATAGAGCATTACATACAGCAAGTTGAAGATGCTGCTTGATAGATTCATTTGAGAAGTGCAACCTGCATGGAGGCACACCTTTAGGTTTCAGACGTGTACTTAGCATGTGCAATTCATTTTACCTCAAGAACTTTTTCTAAATTGTTACGGTAACAGGTCTATAGAAAATTTCAACAGTACAGTCAGGTATAAAGTTCCTCATTCCCGCCTCCTCACCAATGTCCCTCCAAGGAATAATTGCTGTGGACTCATTGTTTTCCTAAACAAAAGGTCTGCTCAGCTCAGATCTTTCTATTCACATCGTGCAGTGCACACAGAGCCGTGCTGGCCCCCTTCACGTGTATTTATTTCAGCTCTATGAACAGTTCTGTGTGGGAGCCCAGTGACTAGTGCCCTAGATAAGAGCCATGGGCAGGAACGACGCCGGCTACCTGGCCCTGCATCTGACTCTGGTGGGCTGGCTGTGAGAGCTCGGGCCAGCTTGCCTCTCTCTTGCACCTTCATAGTGCTTTCTTCGGAGTCAACTGTAAAAAAACAAGTAAATTCACTCATATAAAGGGCTGAGACCAGTGCATGACACACTGAGCTCAATAAATTGCTATTTGTATTCTACAGATAAAAAAAATAGACTCACATACTGGGCAACTTACCATCTGCAAGTCCCACAGAGGGTGACAGAAATGAAGCCACAGGTCCCCTGGGAACTCAGGAGCTCCCCAGAGGAATGTTATAGTTTGGTTCTAGGATGCGCCCCAAAGACCCAGGTGTTAGAAACTTAGTTGCCAGCCTGTGGTGCTATGGGGAGGTCTCCTGGAAGGAAGCTAAGTCACTGAGGGTGTGCCGCTAGGGACTCCTGGCATCCCCACCCCTGCAGTCGCCCTCCTTGCCTCTTAGCCACCGTGAGGTGAAGAGGCCGACATGGCCTGTCATACTGCTCTATGCACCACAGGCTTAACACACCAGAGCCAACCAACCAGTTTCAGACGAAACTCTCTGAAACTGTACCCAAAATAAATCTTTCCTGTTGACGATCTTGGATATTTATTACAGCAACAGAAAGCTGACTAACACAAGGCGCAGGCTACAGGGTACTACTCTGCCCTCCCTCTTAATTTTCCAAAGTCTATTTTCAATCTTTGGGTCTTCCTTTGATATTTTGCCCCTCTCTCCCTCAGGGTTGGGTAGTAAGCTGTCACTTCTTGCTGCTGTTATGAAATATACCTCTTCACTTTATGACATCAACCTGACCCTGTCCCTAATTGGTCAGTTGGCGTAGAATGGAAATCAAATATAGCATTGCTGGTGAGGCTAGCATACCAGACAAGTGCAGCTGGGTGCTGGGTTGGACCCTGGTCAGAGCTCAGGCACAGCCGAATGTATCTGCAGAAGTCTCCCCCTCAGCTGAGCACATGCCAGCAGATTCTTAGACAGATTCTGGACAGCTGAGGTGGCTGGACTCACATTCTCCAGATAAGTAAGGCATTGATATATGAACACATTTCCCCTGTTCCACTACTAGACACACTGGCTTAGGCCTTAAAAAATTTGCTTTCTTCTAAAATGCATCACCGTGCATCACAATCTCTTGGACAGAATCAGATTTACCTCAGAATCCACATCTCAGGTACCACATCTCCCTTCCCCAGGTACCACATTGTGTCAGCACAGAGCCGCTCTCCTCCACACACAGCAGAAGGCACCAAGAGATCTGGAGTACTGACAAAGTGCTGTGTTGCATTTAAATAACTTCCTCAGTACCAGAGTGACTTCTCCTTATGATGGATGCTCGCACGTTTCTGTCAGAAGTGTGTGTCTGAATACTAAGTGATGTAATAAATTAAACACCCAGCAGCAGCAGCTCTGTTTTGCCCTCAGGGATACCAAGGTAGGTAGGATCTTGTTGTTGGTGAAGGAGGAGAGACAGAGTCCAGAGAGTGAGGGGGAAATGGCCCCAAAGAAGCTAAGGGCCACCCAATGAGGGAGCCAGAAGAGGCAAAGGGCACTGACTATCAGGCGGGCTGAGGAAGGAGAGTCACAAGTTCAAGCCCAGCCACATAACAAGATCCGGTCTCAAAATAAAAAGTAAAGAGGGCTGGAAATGAGGCCAAGTAGTGAGCTCTCCTGAGTCTGATTTCCAGTAACCCCTGCCCTAAAAGGGAACGGAGGACATCCGGAGGAATGGGGGACAAATGTGGCTGGAGAGAGCTGGAGACACTGGTTGATGGGGGACCAAGGAGTTCTACGATTTCTGACTGTTGCTTCACCCTTACAACCCAGTGCGTGGTGGGTGGGCTCCTAGTGACAGTGTACACATCACTATACCTCTGTGGCCCACACAAAAACACCAAGATCCAGCAATGGGCGACAAGCAGGACAACGCTTTCTGCAGTCGGATGCCACGGGTCCCTAAGTGTATTGCTTTGACCTTCATTCTTATATCAGATCACCTCAGCTGACATCCTTGAAAGCCTGCCTTTTTTTTTCTACTGAATTTTGGAGAACCAGACCACTGGTGGCCACGAAATCAGTTTCAGCAAACCCATGCTGCACCCCTAGCAGGGATAGGTTCACCATGGAACCCACGCTGTCCAGGCATCTGCAGGAGAGGGTTAGGATCTGACAACC